>JAFVLL020038606.1:0-69456 GCA_021397915.2 Tor tambroides
TTTCTTGGTCCTACACCTTCCACAGAATATATAAATACAGATAAATACATTTAGACCACTTAACTTAATGATTACTATCAGGATGTGAAGAGACTTTCAACCAGAATAACAAAAAATGTTTCTGAAGACAATCACCAATGGCACCTTTAATTAAATAAACACAGATTTGTTGAGAACAGACTTCTTTCAAAAACATAAAAACCATCCAACAATAGTGTCATTCATAATATAATATATAATAAAAAGTTTTTGCATTACAGTAGTGAAAATTAAAAATAGATTAATAATCTGAAAACTAAAAATCTTAATAGTAAGAAAAACGTATCATGTAATGGAACAACAATTTCTTGATCTTTTTTTATTTTGTGTGTGAAATGATCAAACTGTTTTTGAAAAGCTTTGTAAGATTCAACAAATAGCTTCTTCTTTAAACCCCTAAAATACCATTGTTTAGACATATTTCCTAATTTTTTCCCTAAAATTATTTATGTATGCTATTAATCCTGTTTCATGGCACTCTCTCTAAACTAAAGCATATATGTAGAAATATAGACATGCACTTGACCATACAGGTATTCACACACACACACACACACACACACACACACACACACTTTGATTATGCAGAGAGGCATCCCATGATGCTTTGAGGTGCATCACAGGTCTCCTGGTTCTGGGATGGTGGCGTTGCTATGGCAACAGAGGAGGAGGGGAGAGAGAATGTGATCTGAAGGAGCTCAAGATGTTCGGTAACCGTGGTGATGGTTTCCCTCAGTGACCTCCACCTCATCAGCCAATCACGGAGAGTGTATGAGAGCCATCACTCTCTCTCTCTCAAATACAGTCAGACACACAGAGGTGTTCACAAGGGCTACACCTACTTTAAACCCATGGGCACTGAAGGATTTCCAGGCTTTCGGAAATAGGGCAGAATTTTACATTCTAGAAGGACAAATGAGCTTCACTCCTACATGATGAAATACCAACACAAATTCTGGATGCAGCAATATATAGTTTGCATTTTTGCTTAGTTTGGATTTGACAGGTTGTCAGTACTTTGTCTGGATGTATGTTTGTTAATTGTGATGATGTTGTGTTTGTGTGTGTTCACTGTGTTTGCTGAAAAGGTGAAATTTAATGCCCACCGGCAACAGTCTTCAAACATGCAAGGTCTATAACAGACACAGAGGAAATCAGGTGAGCAGTGCTACAAACACAGAGTGACTGCAAAGAAACACCAAAATGATGACATCATCAGAATATGCCTGATATTCAGCCTCACACTGGACCCTAGTGGAGAGATTCAGTACTACTGTCGACCTAATAGAAAAAGATAAGCAAAAACATCCACACTCTCCTTTTTTGTTACATACGAAAAGTCAAAATGAAATCAAAACTGACCCTATTTACTTTCCTAATGTATGGTGCTGGTCATATTGTGAGCGCAAGTTATTAAAAATATTTTTTTATATATATTTAATCAAACTTGAGAACAACACATAAAATCAAGTCTGCCCCTACACTTCACTCACAATTATTTCATATTACAGAAATAAAATGACATTTCAGGTTGACTTTAAGCCTGCCTTAGCACAAATTATGTCAATGTATAATAATAATAATAATAATAATCATAATAATAATAATAATAAGCATCATTATTTTATTACTATTATTATATCCTGCACTTAGTCAATTTATAAGAATCCTACAACTACTACAAATTAATAATTAATTACTGAATATATAATATTAATGTGTATTATATATTTGTAATATTAATATTATTAATAATAATAATTATTAATTTATTTTTATTAATTTAATTAATTTATAATTATTAATTATTTATTTATTTATTTATTTACCAAGTTTAGAACTACTACTACTATTAGTAATAATAATAATGTAATAATAATAATAATAATAGGTTAAATTTTAAATAATAATAACAATAATAATAATAATAATAATAATTATTATTATTATTGTTGTTGGTTGCTTTTGTTAATTATTTACCAAGTCTAGAACTACTACTACTACTACTACTACTACTACTAATAATAATAATGGATAACATTTTAAATAATAACAATAATAACATTAATAAGCATTAGTATTATTTTATTTAATATATAACATTAATATGTATTATATATTTTTAATAATAACAATAACAATAATAATATGTATTATTACTATTATTATTATTTTATTATTATTATTATTATTATTAGTATGGCTAATATTTTAAATAAAAGCAATAATAACATTAATAAGAATTTTTATTTGTATTATTATTTATGAAATATGAAACAACAAGAAGAAGAAGAAGGAGAAGAAGAATTAGTAATTAGTAGTAGTAGTATTACTTAAGTGATTTACCAAGTCTACAATCAGTCAATCAACAGATCAGTCAATTAAAGAGTCGATCAAAGATGTTGTGAATAGTTCATGTGAGTTTGGGCAGCTGGAAGCACTTTAAACTCTCTCGTGTTCTCTCTGAGGGGCAGCAGTTAATGTGTGCCGGCATGCATGAACTTGCAAGTGTGTGTGTGTCTGTGGGTCTCTGGGGGCAGAACAGCAGCATGTGACCCAGAATAATGCTTCTACAAGGCATTTATCATTACAGACCCCAATCATCCTCCAGAAAACCACATCTGACACACACAATGAGGAAAAAAAAAAGTTAAAACTAATTTTCTGAAATGTGTGTGTGGCCTCAGCACCCATGTGCAGACGGTCTGCAGATGTTGGATGCATATATTTAAATCTTACATGTTGTAATTTTGTTTAGGAGATTGTCTACAATAGCCTATATTCTCCTAAATCAATGGATATTCATAACACAGACATGGCTGGGAACATGCAACTGCCACATAATCAATAACATACAATGATGTCTATCATGTTTTTGTAATCCATACTTCATCTGGAATTATTTATAATTGGTTTAATGGTATGGTATACAGATGATATATAATAGATACAGATTGTCATTTTCAGCACAATCTCCATCCAGCTGTGGGACTGAGTTTAGCCGGATTCCTGAATTATAATTTCACTGAGAATTTAAAGTCAGGTGAGAAGGATAATCTCAACCCCTTCAGTCTGGGTGAACAGCAAAGACACAAAAAGTCTGGAGGTAAAAGAGGTTTCAAGCTTACAAGTATCTTAAGGTATCATACTATGAGTACTGTAAATCTGGATTAAGTAATAAAGGAGCTAAATAATGACAAGACCATGGCCGTAATGTAATGAGGGTGTGTTTAATCATTTGTGAATTAGTGAGACAGTAAGAGATGGAGGAGGCATGTCAGAATGAGAGAGGGAAAGAAAGCCATGTGAAATTTCTGTAGCTAGTTTACCATGTGCTCGTTAATCAGTGTCCTGTATGATACTGTATGATAAGTCTGCTGAGAGAGAATACCAACAGTGTCCAAAGGGTCAGAAAAAGTCCAGAAACACTGTACAGCATTCAATAGCCATGATTTAATGTTTACTGTAATATTGATTTTAAATAAGAGCCAGTTCCACGGGGAGTACCGCATATACAAACAAACATAAGAAATGATTAGGTGGATCATTTAGTTATAGCTGCTCATTGTTTCTTTTAAGTTTTTTTTTTTTTGCATTGTTTAATAATCTTTTATCTATCTGCAGAAAGATTTTTTTTAGGAAATTAATATTTTCTACAGCAAGTATACATTAAATTGCTAATTGAAATTGACAGATTTTTTTAAATCTTTCTGTTCATTAAAAAAAAATCTTCAGAAAAAATGTATCATGGTCTGCACAAAAATATTCAGCACAATCATAATAACAATACGTTTCTTGAGCAACAAATCAGCATATTAGCTGCTCAATACTATTAAAACACAAAATATTTTCAATTGTACTATATTTCACAATATTACTGTTTGTATTGTATTTCTGATCAAATAAATGCATAAGAGACTTCTTATAAAAACATACAAATCTTTTCAAACAATAGCATATGCATACATACATAAATTTATTATTTTTGTGGTAGGGCCAGTGAAAATGTTGCCAAGGTGGGTAAAAATCTAAACTACTGTCCCAACCATACAAAAAATGATAAAACCAGTACAAAAGCTTCAGCAGAGTCAGAGTATGTTTGTGTGCCAAGATTTAGCCAAATGCTACGACGAAAATCCCTGAAAACCTTGAGATACAGACGGTCTGATACCCTGTATTTAAAGATAAGTAACCACATGCTTGGTTTCTAGCATATTCTAATGCAGAATACAGGATCCAATCAGTGCACATGCTCGATGAATGACTGTCACATGCTCTTCCATTTAAAAGTGTGTGTGTGAGATATTATCTGGCACTCAGACTGTAGCAGATGAGAGAGGAAGGAAAGGCCATCTGCCTGTATTACTCCCCCCTGTGCCCTCAAACACCCCCCAAACACACACACACATACACACCTCAAAATATCTCAAATGTACACACGCTTTAATCCTTATGCTAATGGTTAATTTGTAAAATATGTATATACACAACTAACATGTTTTTCCTTTGTGATAAAGAATTGAGGGACAAATTAAAATTACTGCAAGTTGTGATTCAGACTATTAATATAATATAATAATATATTTTACAATTATTTATAATCATAAAAACAATTAAACTGCTTAATTTCAAAACAAACCAGAACCTATTATACAATATTGTCATTCCAAGTAACATCACACAACTTAAAGCTATGAGGACCTGCCAGCACACCATAAAACTTTAAACAGACATTATACTGTAGCCTTTCAAAGAGACACACACAAATACACACACCTCTGTTGAGTTTACAGTAAAGGAGTTTTATAAGGGCAGACAGTCTGGCTGCTACCCTGAGAATGTACCCGAGATACAACAACACTCTGAACAAGATCAATAGAGAGCTGCTGGGTAATAGACCATTACCAGACAGAGTACCTTTGACTGGCATTTACAGGACAGAAGTAAATGTGATCTAAAAAGAAATACAGTGCAGAAAGAACAAACATAATAAAACGGACAGAAATTGCAAGAGAAATATATAGAAACACTGTCATTATTTGATCAAAAGATTCCTGAATAGCAGAGCTTCACTACAAACCAAGACTGATAAAATATAAACTGTTCATAATAAGACTATAGACTGACTATGAACCTAATAGTTCTTATAAAAACATTTAGGCCAATGTACAAAGACTAACAATGAAATTCAAATGGTTGGGGTCAGTAGGTTTTTTATTTATTTATTTTTCTTTTGAACCTTCAGAGAATCAAAGAATCCTGAAAAAAAATATTACGGCAAGCAAAGCAGCAAAACTGTTTTCAACACTGATAATAATAAGAAATGTTTCTTGAGCATCAAATCAGCATATTAGGATCATGTGACATTGAAGACTAGAGTAATGACTGCTGAACACTCAATAAATTACATATAATTTTAAATGATAATATTTCATTAAATTACCATTTTTACTGTATTTTTGATCAAATAAATACAGCCTTGGTGAGGATAAGAGGCTTATTTCATACTAAAAACCTTACTGACCCCAATCTTTTGAATGGTAGTGTACATAATAATGAAAGTAGACAGATAATAAACCTAATATGGAGTGTTAGTGTGTTCATACAAAGGTACTTCACCCCTACAGAGAAACATAGTAAAGAACATATTTCCAAGGTTAGCAGTGAACTCACTGACAAACAAGTTGTGTCATGGACTATTCAGAGACACACACACACACACACACACACACACAGGGAAACTTTCATGGTTTTGCTGACTAAGCAGAAGCAATAATATACTGTGAGAAGGGCGACCTCATTTCTGATCACAACTCTCTCATGCACACACACACACGCTCCAAGAAAACACTCACTTGCACTGACACACACCTTCATGTCATACACCCTTAATATCATCTATATTGAACTTGACATGACAATTAATAGTAGTTTCCAAAATGGAAATGTGGGAATTTCCTGAATAATAGATCACTGAGAAAGCCAGACAGTGAAATAGACAAAGTATAGAGGAAATAAATAAATAAATACATAAAGAAAGAAAGAAAGAAAGAAAGGAAGAAAGAATGAATATGTAACAAAACAACTTTTTCTACAATACTGATATGACTGAATTCTCATGTGTACATTATTTTAATCATTTTCAGCACAGTTTAAATAATATCACAATAGCATTCAAAAGGATAGCATTAATTTGATCAAAAATATTTACAATATTATGTAATATTATTACAATTTAAAGTATTTTTAATTTATATTCAAATGTAATTTATTCCTGTGATGGCAAAGCTGAATTTCAGCAGCCATTACTCCAGTCTTCAGTGTCACATGATCCTTCAGAAATCATTCTAATAATTTGGGCCTCAACAAGCAGTTGTGCGCCTTAATATTTTTTGTGGAATATGTGCTCATTTTTTTCAGGATTCTTTGATGAACTGAAAGTTCATATGAACAGCATTTATTTCAAATAAACATCTTCTGTAACAATGTAAAAGTCTTTACTGTCACTTTTGATCAATGTGTCTTCGCTTAATAAAAGTATTACTTTAAAAATAAATAAATAACTGTAGTGTGCATCAAATTACAATTATGATTCCAAAATGTCACCCACCTCACAGTTTTAAGAAAAGTGACACATGCTTTGGGAATCAGTTCAACTGTATGAATCTCAAAAAAATAATGATTTGTTTGCAAACTGGACATAACTAATGACCAAACAAACACAGACATTCACAATCAAACTTTCACGCACTCCTCACTCATAGACATAGATGTACTGTACATGCATATAGAAGAATGTTTACTGCCTGCTATTACAGTAGCTGTGATTCTGTGATGCTGAGGAGGTGTATGATTCAATAATTCAACATCAACACTGTGCCAAAATCTCAATTTTATCCTTATTTTACACTTGACTCTTGTGGAAATATGGCTGTAATTGAAGAGGTATGGGTGTGTTTGAGTGTGTGATCTGTCCTCTGCCACACAAGTGTACTGATTCTTATTTTACATCTGACTCTTGTGGAAATATGGCTGTAGGTGAGGAGGTATGGTTGTGTGTGTGAGTGTGTGATCTGTCCTCTGACACACAGTGCTCTCAGCAGGGAGCTGAAGCTCTATATGGAGCCTCAAGCATGTATCAGCCTTTAACAGACAACTGATACAGCTCATAAACCAACACAGACACTCAAGGAAATACCAAATGAAACAAATGTAAAAGACATTTGTTCACAGCTTTAAAAATAATTAAAAGAGCTATAATTTTCATAAAAACCCATTAGGACATAGCTTTCTGTTAACTTTTATCCCCCAAATATAACACTCTCACAAACCTTTCTGCACCCTAACGCAAAGAAAATGAATGAAATGACTGAGTGTTTCAATAAAGCTATTACATGTAAAAATGTTGTGCAGTTTTTGTATAAATATTGCTAAATGTATCAACCTATAAAAGCCATACATGATCTATGCATATATTGCAGTATACTAAAAAATATAAGAACTAGTTTCATCCATATGAAAATGTATTATTTAATATATTGCATTATATTTTCCAGTATATTCACATATATTTTTCTTTCGTAAAGGCCATTTTCCTCTTCAGTTTTTAATATGCTTATGGAGATATTCGGTACCCAGAATGTAAGCGAAACCTGATCCACACACACACACACACACACACTTATTACCATAAATACACTTGTTTACACCTGTTCTCTCCTACCATGGACACCTTAAACATCTGCTACTCATGTATCACTGAATAATAGACAAAAGTCCTGGAATCATCCATTACTCAATTACAATCACAAATGCAGCTATTTGCTGATGTGCTTCTGCTTTGAATGAATGAAAAACAATCTCGCAACTGCCACAGATGCAGAACATAAACTGGCTTTTGCAGGCAAGCAAATATGGTTACAAAGCAATACAGAGAAAAAAGGAAAGAGACGATAAATCCCATAACTGATGATCACATGATCACATAGAACAAAGCATCTGAATAGATGGATAATGGGCCCTTCTCCACCTCTCCAACAAAATCACCCTCTGCATCTCCCCCTCGATGTGTGTCTTTCTCTCTCATTCTCTCCATCACCCACTTCCCCTCCCCCACATATTCTTTCTTCATGTCTGTGCGTGTGAGCAATAGAGAGAGACACACTATTACACGGCTTCTCTCATTAATGGTGTGGAGCGAAGCTCATTTATCACATTGTCCTGCCACATACGTGCATGTGCGACTGTGAATTCTGCTATAGGAGATCCACGGTGCACGAGTGCTCACCAGGGACAAACCCCAAAAAAAGCATTTAACTCTCTGACCTCTCACTGCCCAGTGCAAAAACACTGTAAAATTATAGTTATGCATCATTCGAAAGCCCAGTCTGTTCCAGCTATGAGAAAATCCAGTTAACATATGTAAAACACTGTATAAAAAAAGAATTATTTAACATTTTCACTTATGCATTTAGCAGACACTTTTATCCAAAGTCAGAGGAACAAAGAGGAAGAAAAATTAACTATATTTTTAAAATTATTTTTACTATTCACTATTAGAAAACCCAGGCTGTTCCAGCCATGAGAAAATCCATGAAAAGAGTTAACGGCTGTTAATAAAATACGTACATTGACAATTGTTTCGATAATCTTTCACAAAATGTAAATTTTAAAAAATGAAAATTAACCATATTTTACATTATTTTCACACATTTGATATATTTACAATAGTATAATACTTTACAGATTTGTTAAATCTCATAATACCAGCCATCTTTAGAAAGTTAGAAAGATTAAAAATGAAACGGCAATAATATCAAATTTGGTTTATGCATTAAAATTATGCATTAAATATATTTAAGATGTTAAGTTCATTTTGACAGCTCCACTGCATATTTTGGCTTTAACTGTGACTGTAAAACAGACTATACTATAATGCATTATAAAGGAAATAGCAAACCATATCTTTGTTAACCTTTCACAAAACATCAGTAAATGTTAACTATATTTTTATTACCATGAGCTGAAATTGTTCTGTTTATATAAAAGGCTGAAACACACAAAAGCAGAGAGAAAAAACTACACTGTCCTTATCTACGGCATCTGTTATCTGTTGTTCCCTAATATCTAAATGGGATGCATCATCTCTTAAACTGGATTTTTCTCATCTGCTCAAAGACAACTGAGAAAATCAACAAATGGTCAGTGAGTTGATTCAAATGTCCTGGAGGATCCAGTAGCTTTCTCCATGACTGAGCTCTGTAGCAGGATACACTGTCCTGGGGCACAAGAGTGAAACCAGCTAACCTTCACATGACCTCTGCCAATGGCAATCAGCTGGTCTCCCTGCCTCTCCCTCTCTCTGTTCTCTTAGTCTCTTCTTTGCTCAGTCCATTTGTGTAATATAAAATGTAGACATTACACCAGCTGTGAAAGAGGAGAATAAAGTTCTATAAGACCACAGTGACACACCTTCATACTTCAGTGATTTTTTTTTCCTGACTTCTTCTCTGTCTCTCTCTTAAGTGTAACAGATTGTTTTTTGCTATAATCACTCAAAACATATACCTGAATAATCATTACAGCTCCTCGTGAAACGGACACCTACTTTGGCCCTTTTAAGGTGAGGCCTTTCATTAAATCACAACAACACCCTGGGGACTGATCTGAGATCAGGACAGTGACACTCAGACGGCCTGACTCCCAAAACACAACAGATGGTTCCCTGTTCCCACAGCAACCCTCAGTGTAACCTGGGATGCAGAAATCTACATTGTGTGACACAGCTTTAAAACCATGAGATCTAAACAGCAAAATAAACCGAGAAAATTCAGAATAGGCAAACACTGAAATAAACAAAGAATCCCATAGTACGAAGAAAAAAAATTAACCATTTTGACATACTGTATACCATATTCCTGAATATTAAAGTTAAAGCTTGATCAATGGGGATTTCAATAATCAGTTCTTCAACTATTACAATTGGTTCCCAATTTTGGGTATTACCATGATACATGTCCAAAAAGGCATGGTATTACCATGGAATGTTTCATTGTAGAAGTACTGGGATACTCTGATGGGAAACCCAGACACAATCACCAACCCAGAACCCTACATAAAGAAAACTCTCTCTCTTTGGCAAACGAGACTTCCTAATTGCTCTCCTATTAGATGCATGTGATGTACTGGGGTGTGTGTGTGTGTGTGTGTGTGTGTGAGTGAGTGAGTGAAAGCACATGTGTGTCTCTGTCCCACAATGCCAAGGCAATTACCTCCTCCATACAAGAGTGCAGCACAGATTAACCTCCATCTTTATTATGTCTCTCTGTTTGTCATTCAGAGGTATAAAGAGACCCTGTCCTCTGTTTTCTCTCATATTTTCATTTCATCACACCATCTCCTCTTCTGTTCTTATTTCAAGAAAATAAGTTACAATTCCTTTTCTCCATGCCATAATGTCTTGTAATCTGGTCATTTTGGTTTCAAAGCATTTGATTGGTATCAATACAAAAAGACTGAAAGAAAAGAACAAATAAATAAACTAAAAATAATAACCCTAAATAAAATAAAAATTAATAAAATAAAAAATTATATAAAATAAAACCGAAAGAAAAGAAAAAAGAAATAGATAAAATGATGTGTCAGTAACTATAATGAAAATGATAAAATAAAATAAAATACAACGAATACTTAATAAAAAATTCCAGTGCTTTTTTAAAATAAAAAATAAACTTGTCTAACAATAATAAAAAATAAAACATTTATTAATATTGCTGAATGTCAATTTTCTCTCTCAAACCATTTTTAATTAAGAGTTTTTATACGTTTTATTGGCATGACAAATTATAGTACATTAGCAGAGGGCGAAACTCACTCTTTCTGTCATTCTCTCATACACACACATCATAAAACAGCAAAGGTCAACAGATGTGATCATAGCTCAGTGTGTTGATCACAGGTAAGACACATGTTATGAGAGGCAGGAGGCTGCCAGCCAGCCAGCCATTGCTTCCACAGGAATCCTTCACGTCTTAAACCACATCACATAACACACTCCGGTTTAAAATATCACAGCAGCAACATAAGAACAAATAGGAACCGCAGAGGTAGCGCTGAAGAAGATCTGTCTGGGTGTGGTGGATAAAAGCTATGTGTGTGTGTGTGTGTGTGTGTCTTTCTATGATATGAAATGATAGACAGTTAGCACGGCTAACATCCGCATGCTTCATTCCATCACTCTGTACAGAACAAACATCAATAAATCAGTATGTGATGTATAATACACGAGTGTCTGCGCACGCACACACACACACACACACACACACACACACGTTTCAGAGGACAGTAAAATATCTCAGAACATGCTGCAGCGTGATGCTCTCATTTTTAACCTGAACGCAGAACAAGAGACACAGGCACGTCACGGCTGGTTGTTTATGGGACGTATGTGTGTGATTATGTGAGAAGGATGCCAAGCGGTAAATGTAAAGTGTAACCTTGGCACTGCAGCACAGATTTCACACACACACACACACACACACACACACACACGCTGAACTCACTAGCAGTAACAGGCAAGATGTTGGCGTCCCACAAACCCGATCACTTTCCCTCTAATAACATGTATATGTGTGCATGTACCTTTTTCTTTTGATCCTTTGAGTGTTTCCTGCTCTTCCTTTTCCTTTCCTTTTCATCCTCCAGTGCGTTAATATCCACATCTTTATTCTTCTTAATCTGAGACGCCGCATGAGCCATTATCAAGCATCAGCCACGTCCCGATGGTGGTTGTAGGGGAGGGGTGTCGCACAATTTAGCTCATGCATGTGCGATCTCCCATTCACACACACACACACACACACACACACATAATTTGATGTGAGGGAGGGTACCATTACTACTCCAATCCCATTATGTTACCAGCTGACCCACTCTAAATAGACGAGGTGGTATATTTATGCATATTTTAGGGTATACAAACTTGATGTGAACACGATATTTAATGTATCATTATATTTAAATCATGTGATGGGGGATTTGGGGTGAATTCAGGTTTAAGGACAACAAAAATCAATGTGGCCATAAAGCCCAGCGTGTTTCCCATAGGGAAACATGAGAAATGAACGAACAGGAGTGAAAAATGATTGTGGTTCACACGCGCAACAGCTCTCGGCTTCTCTCTGATGTCATTGACATTATGGAGTATGGAGTGATGGAAGCCATGTTGGTTTCTCCTGCGTATCAGCCACCTGAGTGCAGCAGGGTCCTAAGCAACTCCGAGACTGTCTTAGTAACTGCCTGTACAAAGAAAAACCTTGTACTTAATGTTGTGTGTGTTTACAAAAAAGGCAATCCATTCCATTCTGATCCAGTGTATGATACACATTGTTTAACTGAAAAATTCTTTCTTCCATGGAACAACAAAGAAGATGTTAGGCAGAATGGTCACATTGCTCTTTTGAATGAAATGTAAGCAAGCACAATGTACAATATTATATTTGAAAATATATGGAAAAGAGTAGCTTGAACACTCTACCTAACTTCTCCTTTTGGTGCTCCATGGATGAAATAGGTTTGGGCTGATACAGGTTTGGAACGACAGGATGGTGAATAAACGATGAGTTTTTGTTTTGGCTTATACTGACCCTTTAATCATCTAATATTGGTCTTCACATGCTGTGGCTCATGAGTCATATTTACCTGGTATGAATTGTTCAGAAGACAACCGAATTTGATGAACTGAATTGAATGAATTGTTCAGAAAATACCCCCCAAAAATTATTTATTAGGTCTTTACTAAGATTTATACAAAGAAAAAGTCAAGGTCTGCAAATAAATCACTTTGTTTAATAAATACAATTAGTATTTACTGGTATTTATTATTTAATAGAAACAGTTGGTTTTTGTGCAGACTATTTTTTACAGCTGTTTAACAAAGATATTTCACAAAAACATGATGGTCTCCACAAAAATTATATAAATCTAAATAAAATACATATAAAATACATTCTATTTAATAAATACCATTAGAGAGTTATTATTATTATAAAAATTCACAAAAGAACATGATGCCTGCACACAAATAAATTAAATGTCAAATAGCACATGCACATTAATAATAATGCATATATACTGTATTATTTTAATCATAAAAATTACATAAATCTTATATAAAACTTTCTATTTATTGGGAAAAAATTATACTATTTTTGTGACCATCAGCTGGAATGTATATTTTTGGAAAAAGGCATCAGATGAAAAAGCTTGGCGTAAAAAAAAAAAAAATCTTTTCCTATGATATTTCCCTACATTTTCTTAAAGTCCCAATTAGACTGAGAGAGTGGTCTGTTTTGGCTCACTTTCAGCCTGGCCCAGTTCCCTTTGCTCTGGATCCACTGTTACTGCCACAAATACAGCTCAAAAGGGTCCATTTACCCATCAGACTGGGCAAACCGCCAAACACATATACTACCTCTGTCTGGGAATACTGTATAAAAACAAAAGCAGTACGTTAAAAAAGACACACACACACACACACACACACACACACACAAACCCAGCAACCTTTTTTACCCCTACTCTTCAAAATCCCACCGAACCATTCATCAAAACTACGAGAATTACCAAATGATTGGTTGTACAGATGCCAGCACTTCTAGACCATAAGAGCTGATCACAGCAGATCAGAGTCCAAACGATTCCTGAAAAGCTGATTCATAATTCATTGGCAAATTAGGGGAGAGCTTGTGCTCACGTAGTCACGGTTTCCTTCCTCCCTCAGGACAGCGTGCACATTCCCAGCTCGCTTGTATCACCAAAGAGACCATTTCCACCCCATCATACTTTGAGGAATTACCCACGATGCATCTGTGCTGAGTTGTTGAACCCAGTGACCTCTCCAGTCATGCACACGCAGAAACACACCCTCCATCTCCACCAACGGTGACCAGTCCAGCCGTCGATTCAAACTGACCAGAGATAATAGTCAAAACAGCCGGACCAGTCAGATCAGATAACCAAGCTGAACCCATCAGACCAGACAAACAAGACAATAGCTGTCTAAAAAAACTATTTCCACACAATATTGAAAACAATGTCAATGTCAGGAAGTGCTGATAAATCAGAGTGCAGACATACTGCAAGGACCATGAACTCAAAATTGTCAGATTGAAGAGGAACGAGGTGCATGATGTGTGTTGAAATCAAGGGGCAAGGGTTAGCTACTTTCTCCATTGACGGCCATTCAAACATTGATGTGTATTCTGATTATATATACAACATACACTACCAATCCAAGTTAGGGTCAGTAAGATTTTTCAATGTTTTTGAAAGAAGTCACTTATGTTCAACAAGAATGCAAATAAAAATACATTAAAAACATTAATACTGTGTGATATTTTATTACAATTTAAAATAACTGTTCTCTATTTGAATCTATTTTAAAATGTAATTTATTTCTGTGATGGCAAAGATGAATTTTCAGCAGCCATTACTCCAGTCTTCAGTGTCACATGATCTATCAGAAATCATTCTATGATAATTTGGTGATTTCTTATTACATTTCTTATTACCAATATTTAAAACAGTTGCTGCTTAATATATTTGTGGAAACTGTGATGCATTTTTCCAGGACTCTTTAATGAACAGAATGTTCCAAAAATCTTTTGTAATAAAAGTAAATGTGTCTACTGTCACTTTTGATTAATTTAATGCATCCTTGATGAATAAAAGTATTAATTTCTTTTAAAAAGAAATTAATAAAAACACTTATGAACAGTAGTGTTAATCACAATTTTTTTTTCATTTATTAGATTTTTTTGTGAACATTAATGGAATTATTTTTCCCTGTCTACACAGCTGAGGACAGTTGCTAGTACAGGGCTATGGACATAGACCGTGCAATTAAAAAAAACTCACCAGGCAATGGCCAGAAACTTGTCAAAGCCAAATTTACTTGACAAAATGTTCATTCTGAACCCTGGCTTAGGGCCACTGTCAAGGGGGACATCCGGGAACGTTATCCTGGACATTGTGTCATCTGGTTGGCATTTGCGAAACATTTGTGTCCTTGGCATTGCCCATTTACTAGGCCCAGAGAAAAGATGGCTTTCCTATAAAAAATTTGTCCTGACTGCTGTGAATTTCACTGGCAATCCTGCCCTCAATGCACATTTAGACACAACGAAGCAGGGTTCCGTGTAGGGATCATTTTATAATTTCACCAAGAGCTTCAAATTGAGATCTGAACACTGAGAACAATATCATATACATCTACTGCCTATATGTTGCACAACAGATATATGCACGCAAGTCAGTTCCCTGAGCTGCCATGCATACTGCAATATTCACATATGCTCCTGATCCTAGTACTTACAGTGGTGCTCTACTGCCCTCTTGTGTTTTGAAAGAGAAACTGAAGCAAAGTAAAAATGAAAGAGTAGAGACATACTCCGAATAAAGAAAAAAAATAAAAATAAATATACTCTGAGTACTCTAAATGACAAAAGGAAAAAATTGTGTTGCTGTAGGCAGTCAAAAGCAATACATTGTTAGTCACATGTACAATAGCCTATTTCTTATATTAATAACACTTAAAAAATAAAGGCCTATTTGAAATAACAGACAAAAGTTGCTCTAAATTGCACTTTGGTTCTCCTATTAATGAATAAAATACTAATATTTAAACATTTTAAAGATGTCCACCTTTCATACAGATGATAAAACCAGATATAATGTTCAATGCATGAAATCATTAAACAAGAAAGAATTAATGCTCTCAAAGCATGTAATGTTGTGGGCATGCCTCTGAATCTCACCAGCCAATCACAGCATTTGTCTGAAGTCCACAGACAATCATCTGAAAACCTGCTAGGACATGCTTTTATACTTAAAGAGAATGGTCAACTGGTGTATGTAGTGGCAAAACCTATCATCAAGCGAGGGGTTGGAGGGCCAATGTCCTGCAGAGTGTAGCTCCAACCAGCTCCAAAACACCTGTCTGGACGTTTCTAGTAATCCTGAAGACGATGATTAACTGGTTCATATGTGCTTAATTAGGGTTGGAGCTAAATTCTGCAGGTGAGTCACCCTAAATGGAACCCCTGTTGAAATCCTGACTTTATATCATTTTTATATCATACCATAAAATTCCATGTGAACTTGACAGCCACTTCAAATATAGATCCACAAATTCATGAAATCTGTGTCTCCTGTGAGATGTCTTATATTTCCCCCCTCTCTCTCTATTTCTTTATATGTTTCTCTCTCTATAATGAATCCAGGTCACACTCTAATGCTTCCTCTCCACTCTGGAGAGATGACAGGTGACATTAACTCTCTGACTCAGTATGGTAACCTAGTTAGCCCACTTTACTCGCGCGCGCACGCATTGAGGTTTCAAATGGAATGCATTACCTTACTTCACCACAAGAGGACAGACTGAGTTGCACAAGGTAAAAATATCACTGTTACTACATGCTAGATCATAATACACCTTCATGGTCTCACAATTAAAATGATCAAATTCTAAATAGCATTTATATATGACTCCATTAAAAACAGTGAGAGCCTTCTTGCCATATATGGAGACATCCATAAGTGATCACAATAAAGATGCAGAGGGCTGAGTTAAATCCATCCTCTCGTTTAAATGTCACCATGCCCATGGCATCCATCTTTTATCTCAAGTTAGCTGTATAAATAAATCTGATCCCTGAAAACCATTACGCATAAAGAGGAAAAGATCGATCGCAAAGTGGACCCTGTAATTCTTGCAAATGGCTGGTTTTCAGTGTCACAGCTGTAAATCAAAACACTTGCCACCACAGTGATGCTACTCTAATGCTTTCAAATGCTAATGGTGCTTTTTGCTAACCTTAAGGTCAAAGTGACAGGATTGTCTATGTAAACACTTCAAAGTTTGAGACAACCATATTTATACTACTATTCAAAAGTTTGGGGTTAAAAATAGTTTTTTAATGTCTTTGAAATAAGTCTCTTATCCTCACCACAGTAAAATTTTGAATGAAATAAGTCTCTTATGTTCACCACAGTAATATTTTGAATTACATATAACAGTTCACTATTTTAAACATTTGAATATGTAATTTATTCCTGTGTTGGCAAATCCGAATTTTCAGCAGCCATTACTCCAGTCTTCAGTGTTGCATGATCCTTCAGAAATCATTCTAATAACCTGATTTGGTGCTCAAGAAACATTTTTTTATTATCATAAAGGTTGAAAACAGGTGTGCTGCTTAATATTTTTGTGAAAGCCATGATACATTCATGTAAAAGTGATTGTGATTAAATTTTCCACCCCGATTATCCTGATGGAAAATCTCAAGAAGTGAAAAGAGAAAAGTTTCCACAATTTTTAGCAGAAAGAAAAATGGAGAAGGAAAAAGGAATGATTTTACGCTCTGGTGGAGCTGGTTATTTCAGTGCATAATGATGAACTCAGAAGGGTTTGTGTCTGTGAAAAGATCCAGTAAGGGAGGGCGTTCAGAAATAAAAAAAAACCTGAGGTACTCAAAAGACATAAAATTCAGAACTTAATTGTGTTGCCGTTGACGATCAAAAAATTATGCAACCCAGCTTTACTCCTAGTATGTTTGAATCTAAATATATAGTAAATATAAGTATGAATTTGTGAATGCAATTCGGCAGTTTTTCTATGTGTGTGTGCATGTGAAATATCTTTGTGTGTGACCATATGTGTGTGCCCATCAGTGGGTCTGTATGCCATCTGCTTGCTTGTGCTGGCACAGGAGTTTCTCTAAGCTGTCAATTTCACAGCCTTGATCCACACACTTACACGGGTGCTATTTCACAGACTAAGCTTATAAACAAACTTCAAAAACTTTAAGAGTAGTCTGACTTATGACCTCTGCTCCAGTTCATTATATGTGCATGTATATGTGTATGTTTGGTAGGTTTTGAGTTAGGTCACTTATGTTCTATATCTCATTGGGGGTCTGAAGCAGTATTACATTACACACACACACACACACACACACATACACACTAAGCTTAGCACTGTCAATCACCTTCACCACTTCAAAGACGAATATATGTCACAGTGACACACCTCAGGCAGTTCATGTTTACAACCAATTTTCTGAATTCAGACACGTCACACACAGATATGATCAGGAAGGGTGGATTACAAATATGCGAAAACCAGTTAGTCCTCCTTCGTGTGGCAGGCCACAAGTTGGATGTGATGTCCCACAAGTCCCAAAAAAGTTCTCAGAAGTAAAGCTTTATCTGCTTGTAAAATTTAGCATGGACACAAATGTCTTTCATTTAAAAAAATCTTATATTTCTATTTCTATTCATTATTTATTTTAGAAGACGACAAACAAATATTGAAAAGCACACAAAAATCCTTGCAAAAGTAATATACAAATGAAATTGTATTTATTTAAAAATGCTTAACTTCTATCTATCTATCTATATATTTATATACAAATATATATGAACTTTTAAAATTGTATATGCATGAAGTCTTAAAAGTGCACATTTCTTAAAAGTTACTTAAACGTTCATAATTAAATGTCATATTTATTCTAAATTCCAAAATATACACCACCTACAGGTTATGCAATTCAAAACTGTCATACAATAAAGATGCACAATCTTAAAAAAGATTTTAATATTTTTCTGTGCAGATTTACAAAAAAAGTGTTACAATTTACCTGACTGTTCCTTTGTTTCCTAGCTTCTAATTCTTTGTAATTTCCCAGCTTCAAATGAGTACTTTTGCATTTGCTTGTCTAGCTAATAATGGGTTTTAGTTCCTGGAACATCACTTGTATGTTTCCTAATAGTCCCAGCTTGAAAGTTAAATTTTATTATGATGGCCACTCATCCTCAAAAACATTTCAATGGACACACTTGCATGCACACACACACACAAATATATCTCCAGGCTGTAATTATGAGAATAGCTAAACAAGTTTGTGAGTCAGTCTCACCATCCTGTCATCTTGTGTTCTGCTGTGTCACAGATCAATCTAGTTTGCTTAATCAAGCACACTGGCAGTGACTCACTGACAGCTGGAGTCTGAGTAAGCATGCACACTAACAGCAATCAGAGCAAGATCAGACACTGTTAGCGTGCTAATCGCTAATCTGTTTAAGAGATCAGAGGATTAATTTCACTTGCTGTAGTCAGCGCAGAGACACAAAAGTACATGCAGATCTACCTGTAGAAAAATATCAAAACAGAAAAATAAGGGATTCAGTATAACTGTCGAATGATTAAAGGGATAGTTCACCCAAAAATTAAAGTTCTGTCATTAATTACACACCCGCATGTCGTTCCAAACCCGTAAGAACTTTGTTCATCTTCGGAACACAAATTAAGATATTTTTGATGAAATCCGAGAGCTTTCTGACCCTCCATAGACAGCAACACAACTGACATGTTCAAGGCCCAGAAAGGTAGTAAGGACATTGTTAAAATAGTCCATGTGACATCAGTGGTTCAACTGTAATTTTATGAAGCTACGAGAATACTTTTCGTGTGCAAAGAAAACAAAAATAATGACTTTATTCAACAATTTCTTCTCTTATGATGCATGCGTGTGGTGCTGCTGATGCAGGAACCGGCGTCCTTGTAGAACACGCATGCGTGGTACTCTCGTGAACACGTGGCGAAGACTTGGACGAAAGAGCAGAAATTGTCATACAAAGTCATTATTTTTGATTCTCATAGCTTCATGACATTAGGGTTGAACCACTGATGTCACATGGACTATTTTAAAAGTGTTACTATCTTTCTGGGCCTTCAATGTGTCAGTTGCGTTGCTGTCTATGCAGGAACAGAAAGCTTTCGGATTTCATCGAATTATCTTAATTTGACATGATAATTTGAACAACATGAGGGTGAGTAATTAATGACAGAATTTTCATTTTTGGGTGAACTATCCCTTTAAGATAATTTTGTGATAAAGCCACTACACACTTTTCTTGTTTAACTAAATCAGAGTTGTGAGTTAGGTCTACTCATTCCCTGTTGATGAAAGGAAAAGGGAAAAAAGCAATTCAGGTTATTATGGCCATTTACACTGTACATTGGCTCCCAACTTTTTCTAATGGAAGAAACATGGCAGTGGCAGAACAAATCATAAGTGAAAGAGGCATTTAAATAAATTCAGGTACAAAACCAATAAAACAGCATTTAGTATTTGTGGTCAAAAAATAACAGCGTAATACTCTAAATTTCCTAAGGTCTGTGACACATTTTAAAGTCATGCTTAAACGGAAGTAGCGACAGATATTTTCTTCTATATTATGATGCACATCAGAGTGAAACAGATTATCGAAAAGAATAAAATGTAGATGAAGGCAGATCTGAATGTGAGCCTGTAGATGAATATAAGAAAGGGGGCAGGGTTTAAAGGGATAGCTCACCCAAAAATGAAAATTGTGTCATCATTTACTCACCCTCATGTCATTCCAAACTTGTATGAGTTTCTTTCTTATGCTGACAAGTTGATGATCCCCATTGACTTCCATAGTATTTCTTTCCCTACTATTAAAGTCAATGGAGACCAACAACTGTTTGGTTCTTCAAAATATCTTCTTTTGTGTTCAACATAAGAAAGAAACTTATACAGGTTTGGAACAACATGAAGGTGAGTAAATGATGACAAAATTTTCATTTTTGGGTGAACTATTCCCTTTAAGTGGACAAAATGACTAGAGACTGGAGACTGGTGACCAATGACAAGTCTGTCGCTTCACTAGAAGATAATAAATAAATAAATAAATAAAATAAAAACTAAATAAATAAATTTAAAAAAATACAAAAATGAACCCTATGCATGGATGATTTTTTTACAATAAAATAAAAATCATTCAATTAGAAAATAGTAAATACAAAATAGAAGAATTTCTGTTGTATTGCAACTTAAGGAAAAAATTTATTTTGTTAAATCTGTTTGCTTTATTAGATATTTGTTGAGAACCACAAATATAAAACTCTGACCATACTGATTAAAAAAGAAAAAAAAAAACATACATATATACACACACGTATATACACACATATATATACATACATACTGTATCACACATTTTATGTGAGTGATACAACAAGTGCACATAAACATATGAATGTGTACAAACCAATTCATCATTATTCTCGTAGCTAAAATCAGTATTTTATTAGCATGCGAGTATGTTCATATATGAGAGAAAGAGACAGGGAAGAGAAAGAGCAAAGGAGAGAGGCGACCGCTGATATTCAGTCTGAAACTCCGCCCTGGGGTCGTCAAGGCAACGGACACAGGAGAGTAACCAATGGCGACACAAATAGAGCACCATGAAAAACACCCTCACTCTGAGAAAAGAGCACAACACATACACACCCTCCTCCCATAAGCTAAAGACATTTCACACACTCATTACCAGCTTTAAAGCAGAGATCACAATGCACTTACCGACCCTCTTTCTCACTCTATTTTGACCTTATGCAACAACATTATACTACCCAGACATCTCAAGATCAGAGACGCAAACACACACACACAGGCTACGCACTTAAAAACAGGTCACGACTGTCCCCGCTTCACACCCTTGCCCTTTTATTCCCGTCTCACACACATTTCTAATCCTGTAATATGGCTGCCAGTGTGCTGCCATCTATCCATGTGTGACAGACTTCTTGTTTCAGCGCCTGTGTCTGTGCGTCTTCATGTTTGCGTGCACACAGACTTCAAAGCATCCCATTCCTTCCACCTGCCAAGAAAATGAATCTGAAGCCTAAGAGTGCGCTATGCGAGTTTGCACATCTGTGTGTGTGTGCATGAGTGTGTATTTCTAGGACGGCTGTTCTTGGGGTCAGATAGCGCTGTGAAAAGCAGGAATTGAGGGCCTTGCGGTGGCTTGATCTGTGAATATTAATATCTCATTCACAGTGACAGTGATTGTCAGCGACAAAGGTACCAAAAGTCATTCATTTTTAACACTAGTCTGTGGTTTGAGGTGACAACATGAGCGAATGACTGTGAGCGACATGATAGCATGATGCAATATGGTGATTATTGATAAGCAATTTGCTGGCCTCAAGTGATTATATTGCTTTCAGCATAAACAGTCAATGAAAAAAAAAAAATATTGCCAAGTATGCACACTAACAGCTTGACTTTTTGTCAGACGTCACCAAGCCTTCTTATCTATCTATCCATCCATCCATCCATCCATCCATCACATTTATTTATATATATATATATATATATATATATAAATACTTATATTTTGTTTTCTATGCCTTCCCTATCAATAATTTTATAAAACATAGTACAATTTGATAATGCTTTAAAAGAAATAATGCTTTGAAACATTTTAACTGTAAAAAAAAAAAAATATGAATAAAAATATGGAATTAAAAATAAAATACTTTTTTTTTTTCACAAAATTTGGACAAAGCAGTGTTTACTTGGCTGATTGAAGACCCCCAGAGACATTTCACAATACAATCAATAGATAAAATTAGGTCCAACCTATTTTTTTTTTAATCTAAAATAAGTCGCATTATGGAAGTAAATTTATGAACACTGTTTTTGTTGACATCCTCAGAGAGAACAAATCATCCAGGTCTAAACCACAGCATATTACCAGAAGGCAAAGGGCGGTTATTAACCACATTAAGTGCTGGTACACGCAGACACATGCTCACCCATCAGAGCAAATCTACTGCTACTTCCCATCAGTGTAATTCTTCCTCAGTTCTCATTTCTACTCCAAGCTCTCTGCACACACAACCATACACTCTCACACAGGCCTGATAATCCCTTATGAAAATCTATGCTTCATTTGGTGATTCTGACATAAGCCTTTGATGATTAATTGCAGATTAATAACCAATCCTTCTCTCTGTGTGTTCATTTAGCCTATAATCGCTGATCTCAAGTAAGTCTCTATCAAAGCTCAAGGCCAAACCTGATCTGACTTCCGTTCAGCTCATGAAGTGAACGTGAGAGGACATAATCTGATGTTTTCACCATATTCTTAACCAAAATTCAATATCTCATTTGTGTGTGTAAGAGAGACTGTACAAGTGTGTGACTGATGGATTAGACAGATAGTCATATAGGAAAGGATGTCAATATGTCTGCAGAAGATGGGAGCAAAAAAAGGGATAGACACACAGGTTGTGATCTGAATTATCCATACTTCATCAGAGAAAGAGAAGTGGAGGAGAATAAAATGTAAAAAAATAAAAAAGTTTTAAATGTTTGTTTTGGTTCAAAATTGGGTGTGGAACTGTGACAAAAACTGTATGTGAGCACTGATGTTACATCAAATCTAAAAGTAAAAAAAATGTAAATGAGCAATCCAATATTGACCAAAGCAAATAAATCAGAAGATCTCTAAAATTTGCACATAACCAAGGGGGCACCAATACATTGTGTATCCTTAAAGATAATGCATAGTGTGATGTAGAGGCTAAGGTTCAGTGACAGTAACTGTAAGGTTGTTGGTTCAATCCGCATTAGCCATCACCATTGTGCCCTTGAGTAAGTCACTTAACCCTAAGTTGCTATAGAGGCTGTCCCTGTAATAAGCTTATGGCACAATTGCACAACAAAATCCCATTAAAGATGCAGAATTCAAATGCAAGTGTTGGGAAACCAAACTTTCAAGTTCACAAAAACACCAACAAACTTCAATAGAAGTTGTCAGATTTCTAGTGTACTTCACACCTAAAACTTTTATCACAAGACAGTGTGTGTGAGTTGACTACTGTACTTCTAACTCCTGTTATGTCTACACAGCCATACAGTAATACCGAACGCTACTTTAAGACAGCAAAATGAATTATGTGTGTATGTGTGTGTGAATACACATGATCCCATCCACAAGCCGTGTTTATATAACTCTCTTCAGTCATGTGGGAGTTCCTCATTTAGTCCAACATAATACACCATTAGCACTGCCATTTCTTTCTCTTGAACTTCCGCTCGCTTTGTGAGGGTGATCGCTGGTCTCAGGTGCATTTCTGAACTGTGCTTCTGAGCGCTGGAATATGGCCAACAGATAGAGGGAGAGAAACAGAGAGAGGGAGGAACAGGCAGATGTAGGCAGATCTCTCTGGTGATGTTTCTGAAATAGAGCCCTCTAAACACACGCTCTGCAGAAGCCCTTCAATCACGTCTACATCTTCAAACAACATCATTTAGTCTTTTTTCTGCTCCGGTTCTCTTATTAATCTCATTAGATATTTAACTGTCATAGGACATTTAGCATCACATTTTGAATTCATTATGTTCTCCTTCTACATTTTGTTCATTTCATGTCTAATCATCAAGACTGTTAGAGCCAAATTACTAATTATAGTAATAAACAATATTTTTAATAGACTACATTGTTAAGATTATATATTCTTATAAGATATCATACCCACTATAATAACTGCAACAGTGCATAAAAGTCACAAAAAAAATGTGTCAACTTTCACACTATTAAGGCTCAGATTTTCCAACTGTCTTGGCTGACAGCCTCTGCCACACTAATTTCACATAATCTGTACACTTAGGTACACACAATGTAGCTGTTATGAGTATCTGTAGTCTCCAATGGTGTTTCATTTACACGTTCACACCATCATAGTAGCTATAACTGAAGTGTATCACACTACACACCCACAATCACACTCACAAACACACATTCGCCTCATTCATTCTCAAATAAGAATAAATGTTTCTAAAGCCACCGAGAGTCTCTGATTTCTGCTTCTGTGGTTTCATTTTGTTCTTTTATTCTAAACTTAGATTAAATTTAAGTGCAAATTATTCATGAATCATGATTCCTGATTAAAAATGTTTACAGAGGTTACATGCACAAATACATGCATATGCACAATTAGTGAATGAGACATTGTTGATTTGAAGTGAGATATGAGTTAGTCATCGCACTGGTGGAGCAAATGCACATCAAAACAACTCATTATAAAGGCACAAACAACTATTCCAGTAATTATTAGTGCTAGTTTCAGTAAACAGGGCGTGTAATGGAAAACCAGGTAAAATGGTTCTTCCTCTCTTATGCTCTATAGTGTTTAACGACTGTTATTGCAACCGCATGGAATTAAAAGTATGGAAACCTCAGACAACAGCAACCGTTGTGCTGGTGCATAGTTGCATGATCATTTACACACCTATAATTATCTGTTATGTACTGTATATTCAAAGCTTTCTATTGTGTGTGTTTCTAACTAGTGTCACATACTACTGTATTTGTGTGATGGTAACTTGCTTATGTGTTTATTGATTTATTCTAGTAACCCAAGAGTTGTTGGTTCAAACACCCATGAGGGCTTCCCTATTACCCATGTGCCCTTAGGCAAGGCATTTAACCCCAGGTTACTCCAAAGGGACCGTTTCTGTTGTAAATGTATTGCGCAGTAAAATGTTTTGCATGAGAGCTAAATGAATAAATGAAAATGGAAATTAAGGCATCTGCTACCTTTCTGTAAATATGTTTTCTGGAGCATAATTTACAAGATTTACAAGTAAAGCTCCTATCTACTTAAATGGGAACATGGGAATATATATATATACATATATATATATATATATAGTTTTTATTATTGATTAGAGCTGTCAAATGATTAATCGCATCCAAAATAAGTTTTTGTTTACATAATACTTGAGTGTGTACTGTGTATATTTATTATGTATATATAAATACACACACATGCATGCATATATTTAAGAAAAATGCTATGTTTATATATTAAATATATTTATATATAATATAAATTATATAAATAAAAATATATACATGTAAATATTTTCAGAATATATTTTTATATAGATTTGACAGCACTATTATTGATGTAACTTATTAATCCTCTTTAATATATGGAAAGAAAGAAAGAAAGAAAGAAAAAGAAAGAAAGAAAGAAAGAGAAAATATATAGAGAAGTATGTATACATGTGCTGGATATATGCATACATGAATACACCCTAATATTGAGTCTAGACTGTGTCATCGGAGAGATATTTAAATATATATTTGAATATGTTCTCAGAAGAGAAGGGGCAGACAGTGCAATCGGAGGTCCAGAATGTGTGATATGGGCCAAAGAGCTTCATCGCTGCAGAGCCAAATGGCCAGCAACACTAGTACCCAGACTGCCTCATCAACACTTCAGACTGTTACAGCTCACTAACGCTGCGGATTCTTTCCTGATAGAGTTATATCAGTTACTTATACCCACACACATAACACATGGATTTATACTAGCACACATACTCATACATCACTACGACAATCTATGACATCTGCTGTCAATCAATCTGTAAACAGTTTTAACACCACAGGACTGATAACAAAGGTTATTCATATGGATTTTCTAATCAATCATGGTGATTAATGATTCATATTAATTGCTGTCAGGTCAAAATGTATCCTGAAAGCCTGAAGATACATTACCCCTGCAGGACTAGTGTAAAACCTGTCTTGCATATGCTACTCTATTCAGCATGGGGTCGAACTGTTCTCCTTCTGTCTCTCTCCCTGACAGGTGTACAGTTTCGCTCCTCTCTGATCTGTCTTATGGTGCCCTTCCTCGTGCTAAATATTTCTCCAGACTGGAACTGGTAGTGTGTTGGATTCTCATGCAGACACCGGAGAGGCTGGGAAAATCTGTCTGTTTGCTCAGAAGTGGGATTAAGATTACAGAGAGAGCGACAGAAAGTTTTGCATGCATTTAGAAATGTATTATTGATACCTTTAGCTTTAAATATGCATTCTTTCATTGCAAATCTTAAAATATAATAAGGTTCAGAAGCTTAAAGGGACAGTTCACCCAAATATTCTTCATCATATACTTACCTACTTGTTTTTTGTCCATTCACTGAAAGTCCATGGGGTTCAATGTTGTTCAAAAGGAGATCATATAGGTTTGGATCAACATGAGGGTGAGCGAATCATTTTTGTGGACTATCCCTTTAAGGACTATAAAGGAGAAAAAAAACCTTTCTTCCTTTCTGAATATTAACTATGAAATACCTAGAATATTTTATATATTATGCAAATATTTAAACTGACACATGGAAAGCACCTCTAAATGACTCAGGTTTAAGGAAAATATTTTTTGTTAAAGATGTTTTGTTTTTCCAGTTACGTTTCATTAGGAAGCTCTAATGAATATTTGTGTGTGCTTGTGTTTTTGAGTGTATAAATCTATGTGTTCGTGTTTACATGTGAACATATGTGTCTGCGCATGTGTAGTTGAGCAGACTGATGGATTGCCCCTCTGCCAAAAGCTCCATGGCAACGGTTTCTCTAGCTGTTATGATTTAGTGCCCTCAGCACACTGTCTCTCCTTTTAGACTAACCCTCCCTCACTCGTTTTGTTTACATCATCTCCTGCTCTCACACGTTTATGTTCCCATGCCTTCTGTCAGCACTTTAAGTCAAGCTCTTTCGGGTTCTCTCTACCTTCATCGAAAGAAAAGCAGCTTGTTCTCTTGATCCTGCTCTTTCAGAAATCTCTGCTTGTTATTTCTCTCTCTCTTTCTGTTCTCACACTGGGCTCATCTTTCCTTCTTTATCTTTCTTCCCTCTAGAATGTTTTTCTTCCTTCCTTCCTTCCTTTATTTCTTCCTGCTTGAATACCAATAATCTTTCTTTTTTCCTTGCTTCCATAAATGTTTTTTCTTTTCATTTCTGAACATTTTTCCTTCCTTCCTTCCTTCCTTCCTTCCCTCCCTCCAGTATACTAACAATCTTTCTTTTATTCTTACTTCCTGGGTGTTTTTCCTTCCTTCCAGAACCGATCTTTCTTTTTCATTTCTTACAGTATACCAACAATCTTTTTCTTTTTCTTTCTTTCTTTCTGAATGTTTTTCTTCCTTCCTTCTTGTACCAATCTCTTTTCCTTCCTCCTTCCTTTTCTTCTTCCTTTCAGCACACAGCAATCATTTTTTATTCCTTTCTTTCAATATCTTTCTTTCTTTCTTACCTTCCTTTCAAAATGTTTTTCCTTCCTTCTTCCTTTCCTTCCTTCCAACACAACTTTCCTTCTTTTCTTTCTTCCTTCCAGCATACTAACAATCTATTTTTCCTCCTTCCTTCCCTGATTTCTTCCTGCTTGCATACCAATAGTCTTTGTTTTTTTCTTGCTTCCTAAGTGTTTTTCTTCTTTCATTTCTGAATGTTTTTTCCTTCCTTCCAAACTTCCCTCCATCCAGTATACCAACATTCTTTCTTTTTTCTTACTTTCTGGATGTTTCCTGGATCTTTCTTTTTCCTTCCTCCTTCCTTACAGTATACCAACAATCTTTCTTTCTTTTTCACCCCCTGCTTCTTGAATATTTTTCTTCCTTCCTTCTTGTACCAATCTCTTTTCCTTCCTCCTTAATTTTCTTTCTTCCTTTCAGCATACCAACACCATTTTTCCTTCCTTCCTTCCTTCCTTCCATACTAACAACCTCTTTCTTTCTTACCTTCTAATGTTTTTCTTTTCCTTCTTTTCTTTCCTCCTTCCAGCATACCATCAATCCATTTTTTTTCTTTCTTCCTTCCATACTAACAATCATTATTTCCTGAATGTTTTTTTTCCTGAATCTTCCTTCCTCCCTCCCTCCCTCCACCAGTTCCTTTCCTTCCACTTTCTTTCTTCATTACAGCATAGCAACAACCCCTTCAAACCCCAACCCTCTTTAATTTCTTCCTTCTATACTAACAATCTTCCTTCCCTACTTCCTTCCAGTATACCAACAATCTTTCTTTTTCCTTCCTTCCTTCCTTTCATAACAACAATCTTACTTTCTGTCCTTCTTTTCTCCCTGAATGTGTTTTCTTCCTTCTTTCTATCCACTATTCAATCTTTCTTCTTTCCTTCTTCCTTTTTCTTTCTTTTATCCAGCATACCAACAATCATTTGTTCTTTCTTTCCATTCTTCCATACCAACAATATCTCTCTTTCATTACTTCCAATATACCAACAATCCCTTTTCTTCCCTTCCTTCTTTTTCCTTCCTCTTTCCTTTTCCTTCTTCCTTCTTCCTTCAAGCACACCAACAATCAATTTTTCCTTACTTCCATCCTTCAAACAAACTTTCTTTCCCTCCACTGACAGGTCTGATCTCTCTGGTTGAAGTGGTTGGATCTCTCTTACGTGCTGATACTTCTGTTGTGATGCTCAGGAGCGCTGTAAGTGTGTGTCTGTGTGTGTCAGTCAGAAGGACATGATGGTGGCAGAGGGGCTGTAATGGAGCACCATGCCCCATGTCAGCATCACACACAGACTCACATCTATGATCGCACATATGTCAAAGCACACACTCACACAAACGCAGCACGTGAGAAAAGTGTAGCTGTGCGTGACCAAAAAAGAAGGAGCCAGAGCAAATGAGGAGCTCAGGAACCATCCATTAAGGAAATGAGTAGAAGTAGGAAATACAGTGAAATCACACAAATGGAAGAGAGAAAATGTTTTCGTATAGGCTGTTTTTTTAATACAGTTTCAAGTATATGAGGTTTATTTTGATTTGACAGCAGACAACATCTCTCTCACTCCCTTTTAGACAGTCAATGTGATCTTGGATAGCACCATAGCGACAAGTGACATGAGAGCTGTCACACATGTGGTACTGTCTGTTGATTGGGCCGACGAAGGAAAAAAATGTATCGGAGATCAATCTCGAATTTTCAAATGCAAAATGTTTCATATGACGTCAGTGTATGTTATTTAAAGATACAGTTCTGATGACAGCTTTTGTACTTCTTTGTGTCAGTCTGTCTTGTCTAAATCTCTCCTTCTTTCTCTTGTTTCCATGACTACAATCATTAACACATGGTTATCTCACAGTGTAGTAACAAAGCAGGCCAAGACACATGCACGCACAGGCGCGAACCATTAAAATGCTGACAAAATGCCTTCCTTGCCAAAACCTTTTACTAATGGCTGAGGTAAATGATGCCTGTCTGAGGGGTAATGAAATATCCTTGGAACCCTTAGTACACTACAAAAAATCATTTTGTTAATTGTAAAAAGCTACTGCCAGTGCGGTTAAAATGTTAAAATAAAATAATAAAATAAGATAAAATAAAAAAAATCTGACATTAAATAAAATAAATCGAGGGGTGAGAACCAGGAGGGCGTAAGTGACATTTCACCAACTTTACAGGAGAGCCAAAACAAAAATTTTACCATAGTTTGATCTGACTTTGTGTACTGATTCAGTTGTTTATAATACAAATTTGTACACTCATGGATGACAGTACTTTTGCCAGTAGAAAGAGCTCATTAATAGCTTTCATTTGATGTATATATCTCCATTTCACCAAAAATGTCACTCCTGGTTCTCACCCCTCGAAATATTAAACTCTAGATATGTTCCTTAAAAAAATAAGTTTTAATATCTTTAATGTCTGAAATTCAAATCTTCTTTTAAGGATGGAAACAAGACAAAAACAGTGATTAGCTAAATATTTGTGCAATGTGGTGACTTCATTTTGGTCTTGGCCCAAACTGGATTGGAACTACAAAGACTACATATCGTTCAACATCTGTTTGTGTACATCACTATGTGTGTACGTTTCAGCTGCTCTGTATGTTTTTAAAAGATATGAATGTTAGTTCAACAGAAGAATCTCTACATAGCACATGGCATGACTCATAGAACAAGCACACACTCATACACACACACACACACACAGCCAAAAATGGAGGGGCCACTGGCAATAGGTGAAAATCCTTTAATTGTTTAGGTGTGTGTTGGAGGGGGTAGCAACTGCTTTAAAGTATGTGTGTCAGACATCAGACTTCACACACGTTTAACATTAACAGTCAGGCACTGCTGAAAATTAGATTTGTATATGACATTAATGATTCCATTTCATTGTGTGTGTATATGTGACTCCTGACAAAAGAGATGTTTTTGTTTTTCTGCAAATTCCCAAATAACTGCACGACAGGACCTGTCAATCACTCAGCATTCCACAACATGCAAATTCAACAACACAACCACACAGATGCACAAACAAGCACGCACAAACTTGTGCTTCCGCACACGGGTGCAAAAATCCTGAAAAATATGCTTCACATTGTACACACAACAAAAGTGTTCTAAGAGTCTGATAACATTACATATAAACAAACACACGGCATCCAGCTTAGCATATACACAGCTTCATAAGATGGACATGCTGTCATGAATGCATGACCGCTTGCACGTCCTCTTTTCATCTCACTCACACACACCTCCAAAAAGTCATTTAAATTAAGTCCAAAAAAATGGGTTCGAATTGTTTAACTGTCAGAAAAGGCACATCGACCTATTGACCTAAACCACACCCACTGATAACCATCTTCTGACATACCAAGAAATCATCCAGCAAAATATGCCTCACGGTTAAACACGCACACAAAAATGATTCAATATTATGTTTTGGTATTACAAAGCAAAATAGTTTCAAAAATGTAAATTTATAACACTAAATATACATAAAAATAAAATCTATTTTTATTAAAGGATTTAAATTAGAAATATGCTGTGATTGACAGCCAACACAAATGACATCAGAGTCAATGCATTGGGATAGCAGTCCTCAGATCAATGAAAAAAAATCAAAAACCAATCAATACTAAAAATCAAAAACCCATAGTTCCCAATCAAAAGCCTGACATACACCTCCCTTATTGGCTTTTCTAGCTCTCAGTGGGTTTAAAGCACCTTCATCAATCCATCGTGAGCCCTTGAGCAAACAACAGCCAAAACCACAATAACACAACATATTGCAATTCTACCTTACCTTCTTGCCTTTCTTTTTACGGTGCGCTGGTTTGGAGCTACTTTTTTCTTTGGCTTCTTCACTCATTTTGGGAAAGCTGATCCAATCAGACTCCCTGAGCGATCCTCCTTATTCCAACATCCACTCGGATCAAGGTGGACCAGGCAGAGAGGTCCATTAAAGCTTCGCTGATGGTGTTTGTTGATGGGAGAGATGCTGAGAGACGCGCACACGCTCTCTCGTGTGAACTCTCTCCCTCTGTGTTCCAGAAGACTCGCCGCCTTCTGTCTGGTGTTCCCCAGAAAGGGTGTGGAGAGATAGTGGAGTGAGTGAGAGAGAGAGAGAGAGAGAGGGAGAGAGAGAAAGAAGGAGAGAGAGAGAGAAGGAGGTGACACGGAGAGACAGGGACAGAGAAACGAGATGTTGATGGACAGATTAGTTTGGAACAGAGAAAGGAGAAAAGCAGAGGAGCGTAATCCTGTTGAATAGCCTACCTGCTTTGATCTGTTAAGCACACCCACACAGACGCTCCTAATATTCATAGAGAAAGAGAGAGGGAGAGCGAGAGATGGGGGAGAGAACACATTAAACAAGAGTGAAACAAAACGAGGAGGTGTAGAGGAACAATTAAATGACAAGAAAGAAAGAACAATAGCTGTAAAATAACAAAGAAACTAACTATATAAACGATATATTCAGACTGCTGCCAATACTCCGCTCATACGCTCTCTGAGAATGTGTGTGCGCTTGCAAGTGTGCACAGAGTGAAATATTAAATGTGACACCTCTGTGCTGTGTGTGTGTACGTGTGTGTGAGGGTGTGTAAATGTGTGTGTATGTGCAGGGCTCGACCAGCATGCATCAGGTCCTTCCAGAAAAGGAAGACTCCTCCAGCACAGTGCCAAGAGATCAGCTTACTAACAGGGAGAGAGACAGGGAACAGAGAGAGAGAGAGATATTGGAAACATTTGTGTAGTGAAACATAAACTGTTTTATTTTTACCTTTAATTTATTAATAGAATTATCTTTTTATTGTAGATACAGACTACCGGTCAAAAGTTCTGGGTTGGTAAAAATATGGTTTAAAGTCATCAAGGCTGCATTTATTTGAGTAAAAACATAGTAAAAGCAGTAATATTTTGAAACATTATTACATTTTTAAAAACTTATTTCTATTGATTAATATATTCTGAATACATTTTTACATGACCCTTCAAATTATATTAATATGCTGATTTGGTCCTCAATAAAATTTCTAATTATAACAATTTTCAAAAAAAAAATTGCTGAAACAATGATAAATTAAAAGTATTAATAAAAAAAAAGTCTTACCCACATCAAACCTTTGAATGGTAGTGTATGTTTCTATTTTATTTGTATTATTTAACAGAATATTACTATTAAATAACAGTTTTAGGTGTGCATTTATATTGGCAACACGTACCCAACTATTTCATCAATTATTAATTTTCAAATAACAAATATACCATACTCACACAGGTTTCAGTCTCTAGCATGTTTAGTAAAGGCAATTACTATTATCTGTACCATTTATTTATTTATTTATTTATTATCATTTTTAGAGCTTGACAGTCCCTGTACACATTCGATTACATTGTAATGAAAAGAGCAGCATGAACATACTGCAGAATATCTTCTTTTGTGTTTTATAGAAAACAGAAGCATTCACATTTTTGGAACAACATGAGCTTAATCATCAGGAACATCATAATTTTAATTACTGAAGGAACTATTCCTCTAAGAATCTGAATGTTTAGTGGATGTATCTGGTGGTTACATCCCTGCTTTATTTGTTAGAAAAACATGCAATGCTGTCAAATGGCGTGAGTCTTTCTCAAGAGGTCTGTGATATAATGCTCTTCAGCGTATGATATGAGAGAGCACAGACATGGCGGCCCCACAGCCAGCTCTCTTTCTGTTCCTCTCCATTTGGATAACGGAATCGTCGACACAGAGCAATGAATACAGGGAAAGAGAAGAGAGAGGGAGCGGGAGGAGGGAAATTGTAGGAGAGAGAAAGCGAGTGTGAAAAAAGAGGGAGGAATGGAGGGGGATGAAGAGAGAGACAGTAATCTGGTCACAGACTGCTGGGCTTGGCCAAGCAAAAGCTTCTAGCACTATACAGTACATCACTGACAACACACACAGACACTCCACCCACAGTTTCACACACACATCAATGATCGTCACCATCCAAATAAAACAAGCTCTGTCTTTCTGTAAGACGCTGAGCGTTAGTCAGTGATTCTGTGTGTCACTGTGACTGACTTACACCTCTCTCATGAATAATTCATAATGTGTGTGTATGTGTGTCTTTGTATCTGTGTGTGTGATGTACACAGCTTATTGCTGGGACGTGAGGGACTACCTCTAGTCGGCAGTGATCGATTCTGCTCTCAGGCGCACACACAAACTCAGCGCCCACAAATTTGGTGCCTCTTTGTTCTGCCCTCTGGTGGTTAGTACCATAAATAATAAGCGTTCTTTGAGTGTGACCAGCTTCCTGCGAGCTGTAGAGGAGCTTGAAACGGCCTCAGAGACTTTCATTCTGTGTCAATACAAGTGTATAAGCACCGATCTGCAGTCTACAGCTATTAACGCTTTGAGGTGGAGCTTCCAAGCTGTTTTATGGACTTCAAACCCAGACATCCCATCTGTGGATTGTAACTGTAAAATGTAAACAAAGATATAATACAACATCATCTCGGTATGTTTTTAAAATCCCAACTAAGCCATACTTGACAATAAGAAACATCAGATTTGAGGGACATTGAAAGGGATCAGGTTCAGTTTAAGTTCTGGGGTTTAGGGCTAAACATCATCATACAAATTCATGGTGACCAGCGTCAAAGTGTCATGCATTCCCCTAACATACAATATGTTTCTGATAAACATGGGGAAAATGTGACAATACATGAACAAACAGAGCCGTGTGCAGATGTAAATATTTGCTCTTCAGGTGCCTCTGCGGTTTTGAATGAACCTGCCACAAATTATAGGGTGTAGCTTCCAAACAGCAACTTCACTGTATAATTAATGATCACATGAGTTGATTTTTTTCTTTTGTTGAAACGCGTGTTGTAGCTACATTCTGCCAGTCCATTGCAGTATTTACATTCAGCAACCAACTAGGCCAGCTAGTTGACAATCAAACAGTTCCGTGATTAATGATTTAACATAATGATTTTACAAAACACACTATAAAATAAGAAATATCACATGAGCAATTTGGCCTTGGGTAATCAAAGCCACGCTGATATACAGATCAGCAACACGATTGCATGTGTGCTATTGACTTTACACAACAGTACAATAAGTTAATAGTTAATACAGAAGTTAATAATAAGTCCAACTTACATTTTAAACACAATATTATTTTGTCTATTTTTGTGGATCCAACGAAAATAGTTCAATAGTTGCTTCTCCAAGCAAAACAGCAGCGGTATTGTTACTGAATGAAACAATGTTTCTGAATGAATCAGTTGAGTAAATGATTCAATGAGGCGATTATGAAGACAGTCACTTGTTTTGTTTGTAAATCAATCAACAAATGGGATGGGATTGAATGACTGATGTTTAAATGACTCACTCATAAAAACAATACTCGTTTCGTTCCTGAATGAATCAGTGTTTTTGAACATATCGAAAATTATTAAATGACTGACTCATTAAGACTTCGTTCACCCAAAAATGAAAATTCTGTCATTAATTGCTCACCCTCATGCTGTTCCAAACCCGTAAGACCTTCATTCATCTTCAGAACACAAATTAAGATATTTTTGATGAAATCCAAGAGCTTTCTGACCCTCCATAGACATTCCAGAACGAATCAGTGTTGTTGATCAAATCAGTTGAATGAATGAATCGATTACTCACTCACTAAGACAGTCAGATGTCACCACCTACTGGCATAACAAGGTAATACAGAGAGACTCACTGAAAAATCTCACTAATGCAGTCTGTCTATTAAGCTCAAACACAAATAACCAAAGTGATACTGACAGTGAAAATTCCCAGTGCTGTTGGACCAAATATGAACAGCTGCGATCAAAAAAAAAAAAAACAAGAATGAGAGGAGAGAATAAAATGAGACAGAGGGACAGCACAAATAGAAGGAACAGAAGTTGTAAGAGGTCAGTGGAAGCAAGTAAATATAGTTACATGATCAGTGTGTTAAGATACTACTCATATCTATCCGTGCAGTTCTCATCGTGTGAAAGTCACACAAAAGAGTCTCAAGCTGGATGAAAGTGGGGTGTTTAAAAAGTACTACACTCCTGTCAGTCATTCGTAAGTGTTGACACAACCAAGCCAGTTATGCACACTTAGTGTGTGCTTTCTCATAGCTTGTGCTGTGGTTGGCTGAGCTCTGTTAAATAAAACCTTCATTTAGACACTCTAATCCTGTTCACATCTTTTCATACCAACATTAGGAAGCTTTGCAGTATGTAAATGCTTCATGAATTTCAGCCCACTCAGTGCGGCCACCTGGGCATCCCAATCGACAGTTGCCGTGACAACATGACTAATCAGAGAAATAAGTGACACTCTGTTCTGTTGTTCATTGGCCTTAAGAGTCAGTACAAATATGACTAATATATCCAAAACTGGAACTGAATTTGACTTCAGATACTGTAATTGCATTTTCGCACATATTCAGTTGTACAAAGCCATAAAAAGCTTATTCGTCCTGAAAAGGTCCCATTACATTTCATTATAGTTGGAAATAACTTTACTTAAAATGAACTTTGTGACATTATCTTGCTCAAACAGGAAAAATTAATTGGCGTCATGGCAAATAGGAACAGAGTGAGTCTCGGTCCTGTCTCAAACAGTGGAGGTCAAAGCAAAACATCAGATATAAATCGGCTTCGCTGCTTTTAGCAGCATAACGCCACAACACAAAAAAGCCCAGTCTATAATAGTGCTTGACAACTGCACACTACTGTAGCTCTTCAGAACACTAGACCACATCTAAATGTTTCTGAGTTTCTCAGTCTACAGATACTGTACATCTCTCTACCTCATGATCTGGAGCGATCCTCTTAATCAGCAGTGAAGGAGACCTTCTTGACCCTTTCTGGGGACCCTCTCATGGCACTATGAGTCAGTTACATTATGGTTATATTATGAAACAATTTACACTGCATAGAAGCTTCATTAAAGTGACAAATATACCATGTGTTTACACAGAATTTCTATGCAAGTCAGTCAATCTTTTTTTTTTAAGAAGAAATTATTACTTTTATTCAACAAGGACACATTAAATTGACCAAAGTGTTACAAAAAAATGCATCATGGTTTTCACAAAAAAAACATAGCACAACTGTTTTCAAATGGGATAGTAATAATAAATGGTTATTGAGCAAAATGTTCTAATTTATATTTGCCATCACAAAAATATTGTTGTTGGTTTTTTTTGTTTTTTGGCCTTTTTTCTTTTATTTTGATAGGACAGTTGAGTAACGACAGGAAGCAAATTGTAGGACAGAGAGAAAGGCAGGAACGGGAAAGGTCTTCAAGCCAGGATTCGAACTCTGGTCGCCCGTAGCACAACGGCGCTATATATCAGTGTGCTGCCCACAAGGCTATTGGCATTGACAGGAATGAATTACATTTTCAAATATTTTAAAATAGAAAACAGTTATTTTAAATTATAAAAGTATTACACAATATTACACTGTAGTTTTGATCAAATAAATGCAGCCTTGGTGAGTATAATGGATTTCTTTCAAAAACATTAGAAAAATCTTACTGAGCCCAAACTTTTGAAAAGTAGTGTATATAATTGACATTTTTTTTCTGAAAAGACCACCTAAGAGCAGAAGGGATGTGATATTAAAATTATAGTTGTCATCAAAAAGCCAATAATTATTTTCAAGTCGTGGTAAATAACTGCTAAATGGCCAATGTTAATTATATTCAATAAGAAAAATAAATACAATTAAAATATAAAACAAAACTAGCTCGTAATAAAAATATTTCATCAATGCTAAGAGTTAATCAAATCAAATTGTCCTAATTCATAAGCAATATTTCATGATGCCTTGCCTCACGATTCCCGTGGGGAGTCCAAGATTCGCATTACACCAGTGGGCACCAGAGCTCGGGGTCTGTCTGTGCTGCCCACTTCTTTTCCAGTGAACATCTATATTTGATTCAGCTTTTTTCACCCCTTCTCTGGGAGTGTGGGTATCCAGAGCTTATTTTCCAAAGTGACCATCTGGCTCTGCCTCAGTGCTCAAGTGCCCCGTCAGCTCTGAAACACACACGGACTCTCTCAAACACACACACATATATATCGCTTTAACTTATGAACTCGCTCTTAGGTACATGTTCACTAATCTTGCTATTTCTCTCTTAATCTCTCCTGCAAATACCTAATATTCAACCACTGCACATAACAGATCTTTATTATCTAACAACAGCTGTAAAGGATACCACTATATAAAAAGCATAAGTATAATAAGCCATTAAAGTGGGACTATGATGACTAGTAACCGTGGGTTCAAAATTACGGTGTACTTTGGTGTTCATGTAGCGTCTTGAGGGCATACTAAGCAGTGCTGATAGTCTCATTTCCTTTTGTGCTGCTAATTTTGGTTAAAAATATAGCGGTGTCTGATTAAGTGGGAGACAGGGATTGGCCAATTACAGAGAGAGAGAGAGAAAGAGAGAGACATAATCACAAGCCTTGTTAGTCCTTCCATCCACCTGTCAAGCCACAATGCTACGGTGATCACTCCATTACCCCATCACCATGGTTACACTCTCTTGCCAGCCCACTTGTACGCTTTTGGGAACCTGTGAATAATGTGTGATTCTCCCTTAGCACCATCAGCCAGAGAGAGAGAGAGAGAGACAGTCACATAAAGAGTGTCAGGGTGAACAAGAGATGGCTCTTACCTCCTTTGGAAGATCTGATGCTGCAAGAAAGAGAGTGAAAAAAGAAAGAAACCAGTGACTGCTTTTGCATTTCCAGGAAAAGAGATGTCATGGGTAACCGTGGCAACAGGCATCACTAATAGACAGCGGTGAGAAGCTCTTTTTAGTTCCACTGGTTGCCTCACATCAGTGCTGCTGCTCACGCTGTCACCAGGTTTAGCCGGCACTATTGTGATCACTATTTTTGTTCATACAGACTTGGTACATTCTGATCTGTAATATTTGTGATGATCTGTCTTTGTGGGATTGTATACAAAATACATCCTCAGGATCCCCTGGATAAAAACGTCCATGGTGTTTCAGATATGGTATAAAAGCTCAACTCAAAATATCAGTAAATACTATAATAGAACATAGGACTAAATAATACTAAAACAACAGTGGTGTAAACGCCATGATATACATAGTTCACCTCCATGGTAGCTATTAAGACCCTTTCTTATTACTCACAACAACATTCCCCAAATCACTGAAATCAATGCTAAGCGTTAAGCTACAGCATCACCATACCATCCCATTGCATGTAGGTCTTTCATTCAAACAATTTCAACTTTGATTCCATTCACCACAGTCCTGTTGAAGCACAGCCAACAATTACCGGACAATTCACACGCCAATGCAAAAATCAAAGAAAAGAACAGAGACTTATCTGGTGCAACCTGCTCTCATGAAAAAATTTAACTATTTTACAAGGTGGCGATTTTGTATGAATTTGTACAATGTGAATCATACAGAAACTAGAGGCGGGTGATATACCAGTAAACACAATTAACCCATAAAGCTTTTGGACTATCGTTTCACAGTTACACACTCACATGACGTTGCTCTGCTGCGTGGTCTTGAAAACATGTCATTTGGATGCATTTTTAAGCATTGCAGTTTAAAACCAAGTGATTTTAATAGTTAAAACGCAATCAGCAGCGAAAGAGAACTCATTTCGCTATATGCGCGCGCTGAATGTTTCCAAGCGCTGTCAGTGAGCCGCACGCACATGAAGACGGTGCTCATAGCGCACAGGAGTATTGAACAGAGTTATTTTTGCCAATTTATACGCCTTGAATATGTCAAAATGTGCATTCTTTGCAAGTATCTTTGTAAACAGTAGGCTTGTTCGAGATGCATCAGCACTGCGCAGACCAATCGGTATGACATCAAAGTACCGCGAGAGCAATTCAGAAGCATAAAGAGTCATCTGCTCTCTAATCGCTCTCATGCAGGGTTGCCAGGTTTTCACAACAAAACCTGCCCAACTGCTACTCAGAACTAGTCCAAAATTAACCCAATCGCATTTCAAGGGGGGTCATACTCAGATCGGTCTGCGTGGTGCTGATGCATCTCAAACAAGCCTCGCAATTTAGTTCACTCCTAAACCTAGACTGTAAGAAAATGCACAAATAACACCAATTGGCCAAAATCTAAAAGAGCTACAAATTGTCATGATTGTGTTGATGTATATCTATTAAGATGTTCAACACAACATCAAATTCATTTTATGAGATCAAATATTCATAGTGGTTTTACACATTAAATATTCTTCTCAAATGAATAAGCAGTAAAATAATACAACAATTTTGTCATGTGGAGGTCAAAAATTGTGTATTGCAAGATGCACAAAAGCCCTGGCCCTGAGTTATGTGAAAAGGCCTTCAATGTAGTGCATAGTACGACTAAAGCACTTCATTTTTTTGATAAATGTAGTCAAGAGAATGCTTATTTTGTGGCATATTGACTCTAAAATGAGACTAGGGATGAGCAGCCCATTATTTTTTTAATGTCCATTTTGTTAAGTTGCAACTAACAATGTGTCCAGTGGCAGTGACTTCTGTGCTACAAGGCAATCTTCCACCATGTTTAGCATGTTATTAGCTCAGGCATTTCTCATAATCAATGTCCAAACACTGGTTTCTGCTTCCTCAGCCATTCTGCTCTTCTTTAGCAGGCTAATTAAACCCTCTATAATTCATCATAAATATGAGGTGTAAAAATGATAGCAGAAATGATAAAGCTGGCCAACTCTCTGTGGGCGGAGAAGTTTTCAGAACGGCGCTTTAAGGGAAAGAGTGGGAAGTCAGTATGAGAACCCTAACAAAGCCTTTCCAACCTGCTGACCCAAAGCTAATGCAACACAACTCTCTCACAGCAACGAACAACCTAATAAAGCACTGTGTAAGTGTGCATGACAAAGGCCAGGTAGATAAAACAGAGCAGCTGACCACAGCAGAACACAGAACGAAATCCATTGGTCTGTTCTGTCAGAGAGCGAGAGATGGAGAGGAATGGAGAGAGAGCGAGAGAGAGAGAGAGAGAGAGAGAGAGAGAGAGAGAGAGAGAGAGAGAGAGTCAGCTAAAGCAAGTCTGATTAATGTGTGCTAGCCAAATGTGTTTGGTCAGGTCAGAGAGTAGAGTGGGGTTAAGACCTACATGCACAGATAAATGTTTAGCAGGCGGAAAGGAAAGAAAAATAGTAGACAGACATGAAATAAAGAAAAATAGGGGACAATAGCTCTCAACCATAGTGCATGCCTACTTAGTCACTTGCAAATATGTTTAATCATTAACTTACGAGAGGCACTGAGTAGTAAAAATACATAAAAAATATGATTTTTGAAGAAAAACATTAAGCGAATTAATTTAGTGTAATTATTTTGCTAGAAGATATAGTCACAGACAGGGATGCGATCTATTTTATAGTTTCCTAGTGTTTGTGTATTGTAACGAGCAATTAATAAAGATAACATACTAAAAGTTTAAGTACGATATTTTAGTCTCTTATGCTCACCAAAGCTTTGCTTGTTTAATTTAAAAATACAATAAAAACAGTATTATTGTGAAATATTATTACTATAACTGTTTTCTTTTTTAATAAACTTTAAAATGTCATTTACTCCTGTGATGGCAAAGCTAAATTTTTAGCAGCTATTACTCCAATATTCAGTGTCACATGATACTTTAGAAATCACATATATATATACACACACACACACACACATACATACACACATATATATGTGTGTGTGTGTGTGTGTGTGTGTATGTATGTATATATGTATATTAATTTAGTTTTAGTTTAATTTAGTTAATAGAAGTTAATTGATAAAGAAAATCTATTTATGACATTATTTTTGACAGCATTCTCATTTTACACATTCTCATTTTACATTTTTACACAACTTTTAACAGTTTTGCTTTGCAGGTAGTTCTCTTGAAGCATCTTGAAGACATTGCCACAGTTCTTCTGGATTTAGTCTGTCTCAGTTTGTTCTGTTTCTTCATGTCATTCCAGACAGACTGGATGATGGTGAGATCAGATCTCTGTGTGGAGCACTGGCTGTTTCAGACTCCTTGTGCAAACAAAAATCTCACTGGATTATTACAATTAATGGCAAAAATGAATGTTTGGAAATGTATATTGATATTTGCTACTGACACACTACAGAAAAAGATAGAAATAACTGACTTAAAACCATTTTTTAGCTGGTGAAAATACTGGTAGCCTAAAACTTTTGCACAGTACTGTATATATATATATATATATATATATATATATATGTTTTTTTGTTGTTGTTGTTGTTGTTGTTTTTTATTCAGGATTCTTTGCTGAATAGAAAGTTTTAAAACACATTTATTTTGAAAAAAACAGAATTTATTTGAAATATTTTGTAACGTTCTAAATGTCTTTACGGCCACTTTGATCATTTTAATGCATCCTTGCAATAATAACAGTATCTATTTCTTTCAAACAATTCAAAATCTTACTTTCAAAAATATACTGACCCCAAACTCGTGAACAGTGTTTTTTTAAATAACTATTGGAATAAACATTTCTTTTTCAAATATTTTAGCTCATTATCCTAACTGTAATAACTTATCATATTATACATTGTGTATTTACAATTATTTTACAATGAATGAGGCATGTGGCACATCTAATCAAAATTTAAAGTCAGAACATCTAATGTGGATTTTACTATAGCATGCATGCACACTATATTGACCAATCAGCATCCAGTACCAGAACAATCCACTTAATAAATAATACAGTATAGACTCAAATACGAAGTAAGTCAAGCTAAGACAGAAAACATTTATGTCATTTCACGTGAAAATCAGCCTGCCTTTTTAAATTTAAATCTATGTCCTCACTGTTGACTCTCACAGACGCTGTTTCCAAATGCGTATTTACACATGTACACATACGGCAGGGAAACACTCATACACGCAAACAAAACCTGAGCCTGCATAAACGGAATACTATGGGATTACTGAAGAGGAAGTGACCTTTATTAGAGGTCAAATGGACAAACCGAGACAGAAAGAGAGGAGGAGAGAAAGTATATTTTGATAGAGGTGTTGAAAGGACTTCCGCTGATCTGGCATGCATGGACTTCGCATTTACTCCAAACCACAAACAACATACTCATGTACACACTCAATACACAAATATACAAAGGCTGTTCAGTGAGGTATTTGTGAACACATTTAGACCTTGAACTGTCTTGTGACAGAAACTGTCTGGCGAGAAGGATACAGTTGAGCCGAAAAAAGATAAACAACGGTGATTTAGAGACTAATGAATTAATTCCGGGCATGACAGTGTTTCCTCAATAGAAATGTAGAATGTTTGGGGGAGGTACACAGGTTTATTTTTGTCCACTTCACAGTAATATTATGTAAGAACACCTGCTGTGAAGAGCCTTTACAAATCACACACACAAACATACACGCTAAAGGACAGCGCTACAAGGCTGGAAACTACAAGTGCAGATTCTGCCTGCTAGTGTCTTTCAGTTTGTATAAATTTAATCTGCAGGCATTGAGAAAATTATTTATAGAGCCAATTAACACATATCTCAATCAAATTACCTTATATGTTTCAATGACCAGGAATTTTCTGAAGCAGGATTTTCAACACTGTAAAAACATGTTCTTCTAAAATATAAAATTAATAAATATACTAAAAGTTTGGGTAAGATTTTTTTAGTCTTGTATGCTCACCAAGGCTGTGCATGTTTAATTTAAAAATAAAACAAAAACTTTTATTATTGTGAAATGCTATTACAAATTAAAATATCTGTTAATATCCTTTAAAATTGAATTTAACTCTGTGATGGCAAAGCTAATTTTTTTAGCAGCCATTACTCCAATATTCAGGGTCACATGATCCTTCAGAAATCATTCTAATATGTTGATTTGGTGTTCAAGAAACAGCTGTGCTTTCTATTTTTGTTTTATTGTATTTTATTATTTCACTGTGAAATTTGGGATTCTTTGATGAATAGAAAGTTAAAAAAACAGAACTTATTTGAAATAGAAATATTTTGTAACATTCTATATGTCTTTACTGCCACTTCATCACTTCCATCAATTTAATGCTTCATTGCATTAATAAAAGCATTGCATTACTTTCTTTCAAAAAAAAAAAATAATAAAAAATAAAAAATCTTACTAACTCCAAACTTTTGAACAGTGTATTTTTTTAAATGGAAATAAACAATTTTACTGCCAAATATTTTAGCTCATTATCATAACTGTAGGCTTTCCACAGTTGCCAAGCAATGTAACAACTTGTCATATTATCCATTGTGTATTTATAGTCATTTTGTAATGAATGAGGCATGTGACCCTGGAGCAGGATTTTCAATAACTTCAACACTGTAGAAACATTTTCTTATTTTCAGATATAACCAAATGTCAATGTGCTGTAAAATGTCTTATAAATGAACACAATTATATCAATAATGATCCAAATATAATTACAAATTATTATAAGTATATAAAAACTTACCAAACACCAATGACTTGTACATACACTATATAGACAAAAGTATTGGGACACCCCCTTCTTTAGAACAGAAAAATGCACTTCCAAATCTGTGGCAACAACGATGGGAACATAATTCATGTATTTAAAAATTGTATTTCCATCTCTGTTGCAACGGTTTTGGAAGTGTCTAAAATGACTGTACCCATATGTACAAGTCATTGGTGTTTGGTGATGAGTTTTTGGCTCAAGGTCTGCATTTACAGTCACACCAGAGGTGTTAAACTGAGATTAGGACTTGGTTTTATGCAGACCAGTCAAGTTCTTCCACACTGACTGAATCAATAATTTTCTTTTTGAACCTTGCCTTATACACAGAGGCATTGTCATGTTAGAATAGAAAAGGGTCCTGTCCAAACTGTTGCTATAATATTAGAAGCACACAATTCCCTACAATATCATTATATGCTTTAACATTAAGATTTGTACTCATAGAAATTACTAAAGTAGTCAAACCTGTTCATTAGAAGGGGGCGACACAATACTTTTGACAATAGTGTATATATTAATTTTACACACAAAATTTAAAAGTCATATTACACCATCTTATTTTCTTCATTTAAGGGTGTTAAAATCATCACCAAACTGTGAGGTGAAGGCCACAGGATATTTCGGAATATTTTTTAGCTTCAGAGTTAATAGGAAATAGCGGTAGAGAGATTACACATCACCGCATATCTCATGTTGTTTAACCCAGAGGCCATTTAACAAGACTGCTGCCATAATGAGGCTCGTTAGCACTACAGCATGTTTACCTCAGGAACCAGCTGATAAATGCAAGCACAAGAAACTCATATAATGTGTGTGGGGGTGGAGAGAGAGAGTGGGTGCTGTAATATGCCAGTTAGCTGATCATTTCTGCTCAAGGTGTACTCTCATTTGTGCAAATCTGTTTCCATATGTTAGAGGAGACTGAAAGCAAATGAGGTCACTCTGACTCAAGGTCACCCTGAGAAAACCTTCATCCTCATTTGAAGGGAATCAAGACTCATCAACTGTCCTTTACATGGTCACACCAACTGTCACCCAGGATCCTCAGCAGGGGAGACCAACAATCACAGGGGGGAAAAAAAGGCAGAGTGATTGAGAGAGCGCAAAGGAATAAATCATGAAAAGACAAGCGTATGATTGCTGAAGAAATGTTCAAGGAAGAAATCCCCATGGCAACGCCAGGAAACCACATGCTTTCACCATGGCAACAAAGCCTGGGTTGGAATGCTAATGTCAGAGAGTCTGTTGAGCGAAGGGAGAGAGAAGATGGATAATATTCAATACAAAATATTCTGATATTACAGCTTTACAGCAAGCAATATTACTTAAATGTATGTATATATACACATATTTGTGAACATACAAGTATGCTATGTATAATCAGGGGTGCAAGTAAGTTTTTCACCCTGGTTCTCATAAGAGCACCTGGAGATTTGGTTTGGTCCTCACACTGCACATAGTGTGACCCATTAAATATAATTATAAAAAAAATTTTTTATTAATAATAGTGATAATAATATTATTGCACTTATTTAGTTTTTTTTAAAAAATAAAATTATAAACTAAATAATAAAGTGTGATAATACTATTATATTTTAAAATAAAAATGGAGTATTAAATAAAAAAACAATTATTTTATAGTAAACTTTAAAAAAGTAATATTTACATTAATAATATTTATGTTATATTATTTTATTTTATGAATTTTCATAATTTCCAAACTTGAAATAGCAAGCTTTTATTTTGGCGGGTTGCTGCGCTGCAGGGTTTAGCGCTGCCGAGTGAAGCGCGTCAGTGAATGAAATGTAACAGTCTTGCATTATGCTTTGAAAAGGGCAGTGGATAGCCTAGATTTATGTTTTCAGATCGAATAGAAATCAGTATTACAGTTTGTCAATCTAAAATTTTGTGCATTAACATCTGTCAACCATGTCAGTACGCAAATGAGCAGTCTTATAACTTATTTACACAGCGCATTTTTTTTATTTTGGTTGCGCACCTGTGTACCATTTATGTGCACCCCTGTGTATAATGCTGTTTTCAGTCAAAAAAAGTGTATTTTGCAATACTAGCCCCTTTCACACAGTAATACAAGTAAATTGCTGTAAAATTACCGGAATAACTTTACCTGTAAATACAAAAATCCACTGTTCTCACAAGCAACGATGTTCTGTCTTTTTACCAGTAAAGCACCGTTCACGCATCCATTTCAAAATAATGGTAAATTCTGTGATATCATTAACCAGAAATGACCTCTAAATATGACCTCTATATGCCAGCAGTGTTTTGTTGATGTTTTCATTTTTGTGTCAAACATTCACATTAATGCAGTGCTTCTGGCCCAGAGACATCGCATTACACGACTTCAAACCGAACTGCACAGCGCGGTGTAAATGCATTATCTGTGTCAGAATGTTATGATTGGCCCAGAGTAGACATTTTACGTCAGCACGTTCTGAACTTGTACGTGCACACACCGGTAATCTTCATTCTGCATTCACAGTCACACCCAGCATACCAGTAATTTACTGGTAATGTTACAACTTCCCTTACTGGTAAATTGCCAGAACGAATTTACTGGTATTTTTGAAATGGTCCTGTTCACACATGGGGCCAGATTTACTAACAGCTTGTGCCAGCACAAACCATCTTTTGGCGTTAAAATAGTACTGTCAGGATTTACTAAAGACACGCAGTGAAGAATTAGCTCTGAAAAGCAACGCGATTTATTAACGTTTGCACTCGTTAAATTACTGGTATTTACGCCATTATTTAATGCCCAAAAAAAGCATGTCTTAAAGCAGGCGGTAATTTGCGCTGCTCTTGGTATTTTGCGCTGGTCACTATGGAAATAATTTTGCTGCGTGTCAATAAATCACACACAGAATTTTCCCTCCCATTGGTGCTTTTATGGAATTGCGCTCTAGCACTGATTCGCCCCATTTAGAAAATCTAGCCCTTGATCTCTTAATGGTAATTTACCAATAAAGGCTGAAAGGGGCTACTGAGTGTGTTTACACGCACAACATTGCCCATTATGGTCATTAAACTGTCAATGCATGCAAGTCATATAAACAGTTTAATGTAAATGTTTTGAAGTGAAGGTTTTGACATGATCAGACCTTTATAATAAGCCAATTTTTATTCTCAGTGTTTTTCCCCATGTAAATGCATTCATTAATTGCAGCTGTAAATCACACATGAAGGTCTTGTGAAACATGAAATCTAGGTGAGGGAATCCTCTTTGGTCCTGCATTTGTCCTACATATGACATACACACAGACACACACACACGCAGTCACTCAGACACACAACAGCCCTCCCTTGCCCCAAAATCTCAGTGTCCTAAAAACTATTTGTAGCATTTGCCCACTCCTCCGTCTCTAGTTCAGTACCCCACTCTCAACCCCCTTCATCATGACCTCTTTCTTTTTCAGCATACCTTTCTCTCAAAAACACATTCATGTAAACATACACACACACACACACACACATCCTGTCTCTCTCTCGCAGTAACACAAGGTTCATCTTCCTCCCTGAAGACTCCTGCTGAGTATATGGCTCAGAGGCAGGAGTCTCTCACAGCTGGACTGGAAAGACAGTGTCTGTGTGTGTGCTTCAATGTCTCTGTCTCTCTCACAGACATCAGACTTGACTCTAGTGTATTAACAGACAAACAAAGTAGCAATAATGTGTTACATGGCTCTCCAGAACTAAAACCATAAAAAACACATTTGTTACTTGAAATAAAATAAACTTAACTGAACTAATAATAATGATTTTATTTTAGATTCTAAATAAAATATAATTTTTTAAAATATTTAAAATGAAATCTTATTTTATTTCAGTGAATAATTATGAATAATAACTATATACATACAAAACAAAAACTAATATAAAATGACAAAACCACACACACACACAAAAAAAATAACAATTTGAGCTAAAATTAAAATGGAAAATACAAAAAATAAAAACCATTTCAAAATAATAATAAAAACTACAAGAGAATCTAAATGAGTCACATGTACAATAAAATGCACCACTGACCATATAATCCTACATAATATTACTGTATGTTTGTCATATCACTCTTATAATAAAATAATTTAAACGCAAATCAATATTTAATGACAATTTATTATTTATTTGTTAAGTAGCCATGAAATAAGAGAGATTATAGTCATTATCATAAAACTCACCTCAACAGGGTGATAAACACCTGGACTAAAACTGCATATATATTATCACTTACATATAAGTACAGAACAGTATAGCATTATATAAGAATAATGACAACAACACCCACCAGAAGTTTGAGTCCTTCCATTCCACTTAAAGTGTTCATTCCTTCAGCCAATCAGGGCAGCTCAAATGTGCATCTTAACAATATGCCACTAATCACTTCTTTAATTAAAGTGTCTACCTCTGAGGATTTGGATTTGAATTGAGATTTTATCCTGGGGACTAGGCCTCCTTTATTTCTCTGTAATTAGACAGCCTAGTTATGCTTCATTGGCCTTTTGAGAGCTTGTTTTTTAAAACAGTTATTTTGAGGAGTTGAATAAAAAACAAACTTTATAATAATTTTTGTTTTCACTCTGTGATCGAACATCAAAATTTTCTGTGCAGAAATTGCTAAAGAGACTAGTAATATATGCATATTAGAATAACATCGTAATTTCATTACTTTTTGTACACCACACCACACTTGTTCCATCTCGGGGCGTTGCTAGTGGGGGCGGGGGGAGGGTGACAGAGTGCATAGGGCCCAAAGAACTGTGGCCCCCCACAATGAACGTGATTTTGAGATCGCAAACCCGATAGGGGGTTCGCAAGGGGGCCCCATAGCAAATTCAGTGCACAGGGCCGAGGACTCTTAGCGACAGCCCTGGTCCCTCTCATTATAATGTCTAGAGGGCGAGTAAAATAACCAATGATGTCACCGAACTGACGTGCACAACAGCGCTCTCACTGGTGGACATCTGATTTACACTTACTGATTACAGCAGTCTGACAGTGACGCCACGTGGTGAAACAGAGTATTGCATGTATGTGTGTGCATGTGTTTAGTACCCACAGAGACCGTGACAGAGCACACACAAACCAAACATGTTTGGTACGTACATACAATGTAATTAAAATTATTTTGTCAAGTATTTGTCATATTTTGGAAAGTCTGTGGAATTAAAAACACTTACAAGTCAGTAGTACTGAACATCTTGAACTGGAAGGCTGTTTCAGTAGGGTCTTTTACGACAACCTATAGAGTGAAACGAAAGAATGTTTTTCTGAACACACTACCAGTGATTCTGTAGCAATGAACATAGTGGAAAAGCGTGAAAAATTACTGTACCTGCACAATAGTGAACAAACCGCGCACGCGCACTCACACTCTGACAGACTCTCTGCTCCCGCTTCTAACCGCCCTACCATCTGATTGGTTAGTTTGAAGTCCACCGAGAACTCCGATTGGCTGCTTTTGAATTACGTCTACGCGGCCAGTTTGAATCAAGGAACTCGCAGTTCAGCGAGATACACAACATCGGCACGCTCTTTCTTGTTCTCAAAGACCTTCATCAAGATATCGAAGGAAAATAGAAGAGTTTGGTTATTCATCCAGATTCGATATAGTTACAGAAAAGGTGAGTTTTAATATATGAAAGTGATTGACTGTTATCAATTTTGATTCTGATCGTTGAAGGTTTTAAATTTGCTTAGGCCCCACTGAGTCATTTAACTTCAACACGCTCTTTATACTGTAATCTTAATTCCAGAATAATCGTTTGGTTTATATGATTTACAAATATAGGTCCTGAATAAAAGCAGATCACTGTCTTTATCGCTTTTCACATGGTTTTAACACGTTTCTGTTGCATCTTGATTTAAAGTGGCCAGCCACGTTCTTTCATATGCAAAATATGGATATAAAAATGTGACAGTTTTTATAAGCACAAAATTATGAATCCTAAGAAATTTCACTGTATTTTATGATAATGTTCGCGATGTCAAGACCAACAGTTGTAAAGGTCAGAAATGTTTAGTCTTTTATACCTCGTGTGTATGTGTATTTACATACATATTTAGCAAATCTTGATTAGACGGTATTTTCAAAACAACATTAAACCTGAGCAAGTGAATTGAAATGAAAGACAAGTTTGCTTGACACATCTAGATTTTTAAGGCAGTATCAGGTTTTTTTTTTGTAGTATCTGTTTGTTATGCTGTAATAAATTTACTTATGTTTTTCCTCAAAGTACTGAGAAAATGGATGACTATCTGAAGATAGAAAAAATTGGTGAAGGTAAGTGGAATTTTTCTTCAGCTTACTAGTGTTGTCACCTGGCCTCTTTCTCAATGTGTCTCTCTCAGAGTTTGTTTCAAGGCAGAATATGAGATTCCTTGGTTGTTGTTGTTTTGTTTTCTGTAGATGTCTAATGGAAATCCATATGTGTGTGTCTGCTCCTTAGGTACATATGGTGTGGTATATAAGGGCAGGAATAAAACCACTGGACAGGTGGTTGCTATGAAGAAGATCCGCCTGGAGAGTGAGGAGGAGGGGGTTCCCAGCACTGCTGTCAGAGAGATCTCCCTCCTCAAGGAGCTCCAGCATCCCAATGTTGTACGGTAAGAGACTGAGAGTTTTCATGACATCTTTATCTACATAAAACAGAAACCTCTACGTTGTGGTGCTTAAAATTCTATATTGCAAAAGATTGTGTTGACGTATGTATAGTTTCATTTCATCATGTTTTCTGCTGAATTCAACTTTGCGCTTTATAAATCAAGTTATCCTAACCAACAAAGTGACACCTTTGTATACACTATATATACATATATATTTTCAAGATGTCTCTTATGTTCACCAGGTTCTGCATTTATTTATTCAAATGTAGTAAATACAGTAGTAATAATAGTAAAATAACTTTTCTATTTTGCTATGTTTTAAATATAACAAACAGCTGCTTTGGAAAATGATGGTTTCCATTTTCATTACTGCTTTATATATGTACTCAACTCTGCATTTTTCTCTCTTTCCTTTTTATAGCCTGCTGGATGTGTTGATGCAGGAGTCAAAGTTATACCTAGTGTTTGAATTTCTGTCCATGGATCTGAAGAAGTACTTGGACTCCATCCCATCAGGCCAGTTCATGGATCCCATGCTGGTCAAGGTGTGTTAAAACATACAACTTTAGCTTGGCTTATTTGATGAATAAATGGTGCAGGATTTTAAATACGTTTCCTTTATTCACGTGACCTTTATTTTTAAACTTAGTATTTAAATCTTATTTTAAATTCCCTTTTTTCCAACTTGTACCTTTGAAGCTGTTTCCCCAAAATATTTAGTAATATAAAACATAAGGAATGTTTCTTGAGCACCAAATCCGCATATTAGAAAGATTTCTAAAGCATCATGTGACACTGAAGTAGTTGAAATATTTCACAATATTGCTGCTTTACTAACTTTTTTCCATTTTACTTTGGTGAGCATAAGAGACTTCGTTCAAAAACATTTAAAATCCTCACCAACCCCAAACATTTGAATGGTAGTGTACATTCAACACTATTCAGATTACTTTTTCCACACTCAAATGTATCAATTCTGCTACTTCCCCAAATGTTTTGTATTGATTTATGTCTGGAATGTACAGTAGCTCCCAGGTATAGTGTCTATCCCTGGAAGTAACTGTAGCTATGTGTGTCCTCTCTGTAGAGTTACCTGTATCAGATCCTTGAGGGGATTCTGTTCTGCCACTGTCGCAGGGTCCTGCATCGTGACCTAAAGCCCCAGAACCTGCTGATTGATAATAAAGGTGTGATTAAACTGGCAGACTTTGGGCTGGCACGTGCCTTTGGAGTCCCGGTCAGAGTCTACACACATGAGGTACGTGACAGCAATTTCTCCACCTTTCTCAAAGCGTTCTGTAATCAATCAGGCTGACGTGTTTATTCTCACTATGTGATTGCAAAGGTGGTCACTCTGTGGTACAGAGCTCCAGAAGTCTTGCTGGGGGCCTCACGTTATTCCACACCCGTAGACGTCTGGAGTATTGGTACCATCTTTGCCGAACTTGCTACCAAGAAACCGCTCTTCCATGGAGACTCAGAAATAGACCAGCTCTTCAGGATCTTCAGGTATACAGACTTCTGGAATCCTAAAACTTGCACAATGTATTGGTTCCATCAGTTGTCGGACAGTACTAAAGATTTTTTTCCTTTTTTTATGTATTGACATCATAAATATTAGATATTTGTACTTGCTCTTTCCCCTATTTTCACTTTTATTTAGATTATAATTTGTCATCTCACTTTAAGTCACTGATAAATGTTCTAATGTTCTATTCTTCTCATACTGTAAATTGGGTTTGCGGTTGGTAGGATTTTTACATTTTCAAATGCTGATGCTCACCAAGGCTGCATTTTTTTTTACAGTTTAAAATAACTTCTTTTTTTTATGTCAGTTTATCTTAATGTAATTTATTTCTGTGCTGGCAAACTGAAATTACTCTAGTAGGTGATGTCACATGATCCTTCAGAAATAATTCTAATATGCTGATTTGAAATAGAAATCTTTTGTAACATTATAATTGTCATTGTCACTTTTGATCAATTTAATGGGTCCTTGCTAAATAAAAGTATTAAAAATCTTCAGCGTAAGTCAGAATATTAATGTCAGTCTTCCCAAGACAAAGTGTACTGCTTCAATACTGTGAAAGCTAGAGCCAACTGCTTGCAAACAAATGTTGTTTTCTGTGGTTCATTTATATTTAGGACTCTGGGAACCCCTAATAATGAGGTCTGGCCAGATGTTGAGTCACTGCCAGATTATAAGAATACCTTCCCAAAGTGGAAATCTGGGAATCTGGCCAACACTGTGAAAAACCTGGACAAGAATGGCATCGACCTGCTCACGGTAAAAGGGCATCCTAATGTACTGAGGTCCTACTTATCTGTTTGGATTTGTCTCTCTTTCTCTCCTCACGTGTTTATTTTTATTGTCTCTTTTGTTTAGAAAATGCTGATTTATGACCCTCCTAAGCGGATCTCAGCACGGCAAGCAATGACACATCCATATTTTGACGATTTAGACAAGAGCACTCTTCCAGCCAGTAACCTCAAGATATAGACTTCAGATCTAAAGCAATGTAAGCTTAGTCTTTCGACATGCAATAATTAACCTTTTGTTCATTTGTTTATTGGGTGCTTTTTCTACTTTTGTCTTTTTGTATGTCTTTCCTATCCTGTTTTGTGTTACATAAAACACCCGTTTGTAAATAAAACTTATATTTTTTTGTGGACCTGAAGTGGCATATTACAAAGATAAAATGTTCATAATAAAGAGCACTTTGTAGGATCCCATCATGGACTGATGTCTTCTGTTTTCACGTACATTAATACATTGTATTATTTATACATCACTTGCTCACCAATGGATCCTCTGCAGTGAATGGGTGCCGCTAGAATGAGAGTTCAAACAGCTGATTAAAAACATCACAATAATCCAGAAGTAATTGACATGATAGTCCATCAATTAACATTTTGTACAGTGGAAAGCTTTGTGTTTGTAAGAAACAAATATACAATTTTAACTCTAAACTGTCATTTCTGGACAAAATACTAGTCCATAATAGTGCATCCTCCAGTAAATAAATCCGCCCCCATTTTCCTTTCACATCAAAATCCAATGACATTACAACAGTTTCTGTCTGTTTCTGCTTGTAAACAATGCTTGATCTGTGCCTATTTCTCTCCTGATTCGCCTATTTCTCCTGACTTTTTCACTTGAGAAAGCAATATTATGGATAGAGGGCTCATATTTTAGCCAGAAGCAATGGTTTAAAGATCAAATGCCTTAGTGATGGATTTTCTTATCTCAAACATTCAGTTTATGAGATGTTAATTGATGGACTGGAGTCTGATGGCACCCATTCACTTCAGAGGATCCACTGGTGAGCAAGTGATGAGAAAAATAATGCTAAATTTTTCTAAATCTGTTTTGATAAAGATATTCATGGGTATTTAAACCCATAACCTTGGCGCCAGTAGCACCATGCCGTACTTTTAAAATTTTGTGGTGTTTTGATTTAGATTTTTATTTCTTGATTGATAGATTGTCCATAAAAAGAACAGACAGTAGTCTGTAGAATCATTGTATAGATTATTGGAAGAAGTCCAAACTTTGTGCTATAAAAGAAGATTCTAAAATCTCCTCGTTATTGTTTAGTTTTATTTATTTTTAACTTCTCTGCTATAGTTTTGTAAGTCAGATCTTTTAAGAACATCTTGGCCTAATGTAATGAGCTCAGTGTTTGATGTTCAACACTGTTTGATCATCAGTAACGAACTAGCATTCTCCAGTACAGTGAAAGAAAGCGTTGGACAACAAACACTCGACCCATTCATTCTTCTTTCAGCATGAAAGCATACTATTCTCTTGCTTTCCGTATTTTCCAGTAAGCTTCTCATAGTGTTTGCCAGAAAAATATAAAGGAAATTTCATCCAAGGCATTTGGTACTATTGCTTCGTGATTTCTTTTCCTTCTCCATGTCTACTGTGTAAACAGTTAAAAACGATTTCTCTGCAGATCACATCACGTTTCGTGTAATATTAATGTTTTTTCTGAAATAGATAGTTTCTTTGTATAAACAGTGAACGAGTGATTGAATGTGTGTAAGCTTGCTTTATACTCACTCCAAAGATATCTCTCCAAATGTGATTGCACAGCAAGCTCTAAATGACTGTGTGTACATAACCTATCCCCTTTTTGAATAACATAGGACACAAAAAACTTTGAGAATAAAAAGAATGATTTACTATTTTAACTAACCAGTTTATTCTTCGGTACGTGACTACCAATGCCTATTATCATATCTTAATATCAGTTATACTCTGTGAAACTGGTTTATTTGTGTATTATCTGTATGTTTAGTCATTTAAGCCAGTCTTACAAGTATTTTTGACTTTTCTAGGAGCTCTGCAATATAATGACTTCACAAAGAGTGCTACAGAGAAAAGACTCCCACTCACTGTGATGAATATTCATAAGATTGAGAGCACACAGCAGGCCATGTTGTACTATAAACTGCCTTTACAGTTTACAGCACAAGGAAACATTTATGCATTTTAAAGTATTAGTCCATAGGCACTTTTTGAAGGAAAATGCTAGTATTGTTATAGGAATAGTTCACCCAAAAATGAAATTTGCTGAAAATGTACTCACCCTCAGGCCATCCAAGATGTAGATGAGTTTGTTTCTCAGAACAGATTTGGAGAAATGAAGCATTCCATCACTTGCTCACCAATGGATCCTCTTGTCAGCAGTGAATGAGTGCTGTCAGAATTGAGAGTTCAACCTGCTGATGAAATCAGTATCATAATCTACAACATGACTCCAGTCCATCAGTTAACATCCTGTGAAGCAAAAAGCTGGGACTTTATAAGAAACAAACCTATCATTAAGACAACAACTTCAAACAGATTCCGCTAGCAAAAAATAGTTTCCTCAATCCACAATATTGCTTTCTCCAGTGAAAATGTCATCTCGTCTGAATAAGGAGAGAAATATGCTCAGATCAAGCACCGTTCACAAGTGAAAACATTCCAAAGCAGTTCTAATCAAATGGTTTATGGACTGTTATTTTGACCAGATGTAATGGTTTAAACTTAAAACGCCTTAATGATTGCTTTGTTTCTTACAAACGCACAGCTTTTCACTTCACAAGACATTAATTAATGGACTGGAGTCGTGTGGATTATTGTAATGTTTTCATCAGCTGTATTCTGACGGCACCCATTCACTGTAGAGGATCCATTGGGGAGCAAGTGATGTAAGGCTAAATTTCTCCAAATCTGTCCAGATGTACATATTAAGCAAAATTTCAGTTTTGGGTGAACTACTCCAATTAATGCAGGGTACTCACAGAAATTTAAAAACTGAAGTATGGTTTACCAAAAACAGTTTAAAGCATTTCAGAACATCATCAAAAGGCTATAAAATATTATTAAATGTGATTTTATTTTGTTACCTTATACCATTCATCACTAAAAATTTATAAAACATCTTACATTACCTCATCAAAATGTCCCATGTAGGTATAGTGTATTAATGAGATTTATTGGGGAGGTTTAGTTAAACTGCATCCATTGGTTAATATTTACCCAACAACCCAACAAAACGGTATTGATCTACTGTAAATCAAAGGTCACAGCATAGGTCTCAGTAAGCACGTGCACTAGGTCAAACTCTCCTGGTTGCACTTAAATCCAACTTTCTTTGTTGGTATCCTGTTTTATTCTTGTGTGGCTATTTCCTGTTTCCTCTACTGGGTAAAAATAGAAAATGTTTAATGAAGTAATGCGTGTTTTCCTGCTTTAGGGATATGTGTATGTTTCAGAAACAGATGGGGACAGACATAAACAGACACAACAACCCAACCCAGTGTTTGTACTTTGAAGACATGCAGGAAACTGAGAGATACTGTGTGAATGTAAAGTAAGAAAGAATACAAGAGGAAGAGAAAGACATGGTGATATGTCTCATTTTTCCCCACAAAGTTAAAATAGCAATGAAAACCCAAAGGTCAGACAACCAGAATAGACCATCCCACATACAAAAATATAGAGAATCCATATAGATAGAAACTAGACAAAAACATTTATTTCAATAGGTTCACAAGTGGACATTACTAGACACAAACTGTGTTCAGAAGCTGTAACTATCTCTGGTTAAAATGCATGGTCCCTTGAATAGGCTGGTCTAGGAACTGCTGTAGATCAAATACAGATTCTCTCAAGTAATTATCTCTGCCTGTTCTCATGTCGGAGTGACTTAAAGACTCTGATATCAGAGTCATATCTGAACACACACTGTGAGAGTAATCATGCATGAGCAGACTCCTTTTAACACATGTACGTGATAGATATATGTGTCAGCCTCCGACATTTCATAACAGAAAAAAATTTGAGTTCTCTTGCTGTCTGGCATACAAGCATTGTAAAACACTAAAACAGCTCAATAAAATAATATTTTAAAATTAGGAACCAAATAACGAATGCTGTAATCTAAAATCTACTATTGGTCCTAGTTTTGTTGTACATAACATATTCAAACACGTTCAAAATACATTTCTTAAACTGTTGTCATCCATAAATGTGTTTTTAAGCAGTATAAGCCAGGGGTTTTCAATTTTTTAAATGCCACTGACCCCAAAATATGATCATCCTGGTGCTAGGGCTTCCCATTCTAAAATTTAAAATGCAGCTATATATTTTTAATGTATAAATAATATTAAAATATGCACAAAAGATTATTTGGAAAATATTTAGTTTTTATTATGTTATAAAATTATTAAATCTAATTTTAAATCAATTTATTTTAATTAGATTTTTTTTTTTTTTATAAACTTTTCCACTGACACCATAGAACTTTTTTCAGCTAGTTGCCTAAGCAAAATTTCTTATTTAAAACTAAAACCGAATGAAAAATTCATAACTAACTAGATAGATAGATAGATAGATAATAACTTATAAAAAATGACAAAAACACAATAAAATGACTAAAACTTTAACTAAAATGATAGTGAATATAAAAAAAGAAACTCATTTAAAATATTAATAAATATTCTAATAGTATCTCAGTGACACTACAATAACACTGCCTAGCACTCTCTTGTTGCCCCCTGTGGGTCCCCAGATCCCAGTTTGAAGCAAACCATTTGGCACAGTTAATGGAATGTGTTTGTTTTGAAGAAGCAAAATTTTCATGTTAAACTCATTTTCTTTGCTTCCTTCATATTGGGGGAGAGGTAGATGATGATGATGATGATGGTGGTGGTTTAAAGTCTTGACAGATAACTATGAGCCTGTAGAGGTTGAGGACGACCACTAGAAAGTTCTTGATAGCGAAGAAGACCAACATCTGGTGGAACACATCAAAGTATATCATCACAATGAGACGTACCACGAGAAAGGGCCCGTCCTGGATAAACAAACTCTCCACGATGCTCCAAATATCTGTACTGTGTCTTGACAAGACCAAATTACAACAACCATCTCCACCCTTCGGCTCATCTGAGTTCTGCGGCCGGGACGTCACAACTGTAACGTACATGAAAGAGAGAAAAAAAACAACACAGACACAGAGATATGAATATTATAACACCAAGCCAAACAAAATCAATGTGCATGTTACACAAGCCAAGTTTAGACAAAGCTAACTGTTCAGTTTTTTTGCAGGAAATGTTTTGGATCAGGTTGTAATTGTTTCAATAAAAGGTTCATTTGTAAAAATGTTTGTTGAAGTTGAAGGGTTTTACTAGAGTTTAAATGGTGGTGATCTCTTCAGTTTTGGCAGAGGGCCACTATGACTGTTTTACGACTGCAGAGCACTTTGCTCCATGAACTACAGGAAATCAAATGTTTGTAAATGTTTGACTCTAAATGTTTGGGAGGGCTTTTTTTTAAATGTTGTTCTTTCTTGTTTCCACCACACGATAAAAAAAAATGAAAAGGGTAATCACACGTTTTTATATCACACTTTTGACTTTTTCCCTTGCAAATGCGAGTTTCTTCATTCAGAATTTAATTTTTCTATATGAAATCGCTATTATAAGTTTATAAGATAAGATGACACAAAAAAGTCTGAAATTTGAGATATAAATTCGTAATTGTGATAAAAAAGTCAGAATGGTGAGATAAAAATTCGTAATTAACTTTTCTATTTTTTTATTTCATGGAAGAAATAAGTTTCCATAGTTTACAACCCAGTGAGCAGGGTAAATTTGCAGAAGTGAACAGTCAGTTGAACTTTCGGCAAATGGTTGAAAAGATCCAAAAAAATCCACCCCTCTCCTCTTCCTATGGGGTTTAGTAATGTTTAAATACATGCAGCTGCCAAAGCTCTCATTCCTCAAAGGGAAGCATGCATAGAGCATAACGCAACAAAAACACATGCTGTTGATCTACAAATGACTGCAGCGCTGTTACACTACATTGAGTTGCATCCCAAACCACTAGTTTATGTGGGCTCCAAGGGTAAGAAAAATACTTTTGATGGAGCAGGATGAAACATTTACGATATCTGAGCGTCAAACTGAAATTTCACAGAATAGCAGGGTCCTCCTTCAGTCACTTGAGGAATCCTGAACTATGTTATAGGTCATTTTGCTGCTTTTCAAAGCAACATCTGTGACGTTTGATGGTGGGATGTTAACGAAACACAAACAGGTGATCACAAACCTGCCAGGTGAAAGGGAAACTGCAACATACTCCATGTCCAAACTGCCAAGATTACATACACCAGTTGATTGTTGTTCTCCCTATAACACACAGTGAACGTGTTATGCAGATTTGCATCAAATAATGCATTAGCATTTATATATGAATCTTTCTGAATTTGAAAATCAAGAGGGCTGCCTTCTTAAATAGCGCACTGGTGTTCTCATTTATGCATCTCTTTCTGACAGAGACAGATCTAGATTCAGTGGTGACAGAGATCAATATATCAACTCAAACAATCAATTTGTGTTATTACTGATATCAATGACAGGACAAACAGAGATCCTGAACGTAGTATTGATTCAACTGTATTTAGTGTGTAATGCAAAAAAAAAAAGGAAAGAAAAAATAAGGTAAAAGAAAAAAACAATAATTTTATATTAGCATGACACCATTTATTATAAATTTTAGTTGGTTAAATAAAAATAAATGAAATTCAAATGAAAAGTCTGCCATCATATGCTTTGTCTGTCCCTTGTCTTTGTTTTTTCTAAAACGCTTAAGAGATTTTCTGACGAAAAAGGCAATTTTCTCTTTGTCCCTCATAAATGTACCGTACAAAAATAATGTTGTGTGGCGTGATGATATTTCCTTGTAAATGCCAGTAACATTAACCTCACATTTTAAATGTAACAGCGTTAACATTTAATTGCACAGAACACAATTTGAAAGAGAAATGTCATTGGTTTTTAGTATTGTTTTAGAATAGTACTGAATGTTCAGAAGTAACAATGTTTCAAATAAAACAATTACAAATTGCTAATCTTTTCAGGCACCTGAAGGCCGAACAATAATCATCACTCAAATTGAGAAAAACAGCATTGTACAACAATAGCATATGAACTGGCATTCAGTCAAGCTTTTGTTTAAAGGGATAGTTCACCCAAAAATGAAAACTCTGTAATTAATTACTCACCCTCATGTCATTCCAAACATGTAAGACTTTCATTCATCTTCGGGAAAACAAATTTAAGATATTTTTGATGAAATGTGAGAGCTCTCTGACCCTCCATAGACAGCATTGCAACTGTAATGTTCCCAGGTCCAGAAACGTAGTAAGGACATCTGTAAAACAGTCCATGTGACATCAGTGGTGCAAGTTCAATTTTGCGAGAATACTTTTTGTGCGCAAAGAAAACAAAAATAACATTTGATTTTTTTCAACGTATTCAGCGTTGTTTACGTTCGGGGGAAAGCGCGTGCATGAGCGTAATTGACATAATCAGCGCTGTTTACGCTTAGGGGAAAATGTGCGAATGCATTGTGATACTCTCTAAAATAGCGGAAGACGGTAACTCGGGGGAGAAGAATTGTTGAATAAAGTCATTATTTTTGTTTTCTTTGCGCACAAAAAGTATTCTCGTAGCTTCGCAAAATTGAAGTTGAGCCACTGATGTCACATGGACTGTTTTACCAATGTCCTTACTACGTTTCTGGACCTGGAAACATTACAGTTGCGTAGCTGTCTTTGGATGGCCAGAGAGCTCTTCGATTTCATCAAAAATATCTTAATTTGTCTTCCGAAGATGAACAAAGGTCTTACGGGTTTGGAACGACATGAGGGTGCGTAATTAATGACAGAATTTTCATTTTGGGGTGAACTAACCCTTTAATGACTGAGAACAGGAAGTACCCACTTGACATCAGAAAGTGTTTCACTGGTGAATTCCAGAATGTCCGCCGCCGTGCCAACAAAGATGAGTAAAAGCTGAGACAGCTCGTCACGTGTCACTCCTCCTCCTAATGGGAGGAGCCACTTTCCGAGGATGAGAAGAATGAGCAGAACCTGATGAAGACCAAGGATCCAGTCATTCGGACACACAGAAGTGAGCATGCGCTCCAAGTGCTGAAAGACACAATAGTATACAGACACAGATATTTATAAACTGTTGAACACATCACACCACTGAAAAGAAAGAGGAAAAGTATCTTCATTCCCAAGAAACAGGAGATTGAGATTCACAAGGGCGTGAATCATCTTATTTACCACAAGGGTTCAGCACTTTTGCATATGCTTTCAGGCTGCCTGTTATGAGTGAACTGTAAGTTACTTTGGATAAAAGCATCAAAGTGGTCAAATTTGCGAAGGAAAACCAGCTAAGATCAAGTTTTCCTGGTTTCCAGACCCACGGAAAGTGGTAAATAAGGTCCAAAAATAATATCCAATCATAGGAATAGAAGCAGAATGAAATAAGCAGTGAACCTTTATATTCCCATGAGTGTCAAAATGCATCTTGGACATCCTCCATGAAACATAACAATGGAAACGTTTCAAAGAACCCCCACCAAAACCAGAGCAGAGGTTGTTGGGATGGCTGGGGTGTACTAGGAAAATATTAGTGATATATCGTGATTTCTTCAGCTTAAATCTGAAGAGGAAAACGAAAGGCAAGACAAAAGGCTCCATTAACCATTCTGCACACAACATTATGAAAAAAACCGTCTGTGTTGTGGAGCACAGGAAATGAATGACATCACAAATTGGAAGCATGTGTGATTTGTGCATATGTATATAGCAGATGCATCACAGTCAGAGCATTAGTCACTTTTGTACATCAACCACTTAAAAACATAAAAATAAACTAATAAATAATCATTTTTAAGATTACCTTCAGTGTTTCCTCACCCATTGTGCCGTTTGTAGGCAATATGCTCTTGACATTGTCCCAAGAGTCCAGTTTCCTACACTGCCAGACACAAAAAAAGCACAGTGAATTTAGTGAGTGGAAAAAGACGCTAAGAAGGAATATCAGCTTATATATGAGCATAATAGGGCTATACTGACTTCACAGAAACATATGCATAATCGTAACATTTTGCTGACAAAAGACATTAAAGGGACATTAAAATGGATGTCCTCATCCAAAAATAAATCAGAATTTTTATTGCCAAGTATGCTTACACACACACACACACACACACACACACACACACACTGAATTTGTCTTGGTGAAGCTCCCAGTACACTAAAATAAAATAAAATAAAATAAAATAAAATAAATTAAGAAGACACAGATAGACCAATATACACAACAATATACAATGCAGGCCAAAAGTGCAGAATAATTAAGGTTTTTAAAAGAAGTCTCTTATGCTTACCAAGGCTGCATTTATTTGATCGAAAATACAGTAAGAACAGTAATATTTTATGAAATATTATTACAATTTAAAATAACCATTTTCCATTTTAATATATTTTAAAATGTAATTTATTTCTGTGATAGCAAAGCTGAATTTTCAGCATCATTACTCCAGTCTTCAGTGTGGCATGAGCCTTCAGAAATCATTCTAATATTCTAAATTGTCAAATATTACAATATTACTGTTTTTACTGTATTTTTGTTAAAATAAAAGCAGCCTTGGTGAGCTTACACATTTGCTTGACACATTTTTCTGTTTTATTACTGTAGAAAAAAAGAAAGTGCAAGGTCATACAGGTTTGGAACGACATGAGAGTGAATAAACGCTGACTGAAAATTCCAAAATTCCACTGAAATATGGGTATATAGAATAATACCTGAGGGTCACTGGCAATGTTCTCCTGATGATGTAACTCTAGAATCCATATGGACGGAATAATGCTGATGAGGAAGAAGAGGATGGCTGGAGAAAACCTGAAAAAGGACAGAAGATGGTTAAATCATTTTTATAGAAGACACTGAACAACTAAACAATAAATGTTATTTTTTTGTATGTTCCTTTCAGGGCCAACGTTAGGGTCACTGCTGGAGACCATTCAGATTTTACTACACCACTAGTATTCTTCACACACACCCTGTGTGTTACTGTGTCAGCAGTAACAATAGGTCTAGCAGGATGTTAGTGAGGGGGAGGGGGAGGGAGAGGAATGTCGATAACTTTTTAGGAAAATTGAATTAAAAATGTAACAGTAAAGAAGTCAAATAAAAGCCACACAAACACCGAAATTCAGCTAAATGTTGAATACAAGTTAATTGAACCAAGAAGCATGATTCATCCAGCAGAAAATGATCAACAGCTGTTGGCAAGATCAGTGAATCTGTCAATACTGTAAATCGTGTATATTCATCTGTTGAAATGTAAAGCCAAAATGTGTCACTCACCATTTGTAGTCTTTCCCTTTCCTTCGTTTTAAAGTGATGATCATCTCCACGACCAGAGGAAGGTAAAGGACAGTCAGTAACCAGTACATGTTGTCATTTTTCACCGTTTTTACTCTCCAGACGCCGATGAGAGAGACCAGAATAAATAACGACCTGGTTATGATGGCGCACACGAATTTAACTAAAATCATGGTAAAGACAAAGGTGTCCCGGGTTTGTGCGGAATAAAGTGCGCTTGTGGAGTCCCGTTGAGTCCCCAGTTTATGTTGAATCCTCCCACCAGCGTCAGTGTGTGAAATCACTTACAGAGGTGAAATGTTTGTCCTGAAGGCACAGCTGGAGGAAGCCTGAAAGATCTTATGTACAAGACCGTGCCGTTTAAACGTACGTCTATTGTATATCTGCACACTCTTTTTTTACAGTTTAGCAAAACTTTTTTCTGAGTTCTTTCAGTGACAAAGGAAACGTGTGGAACTTTAAGTGACCGGTAGAGGGCAGCATTTACTAATAATTTCAATATGGCTATAAAAAAGTACACATATTTGTATTGCGTTTTCTGTAAGTTATGGTAAAAAACGATTATTACAAATTTAAATAATTTGATTTAAAAAAATCTTATCAGTAGGACTGTTCATGTTCATAATGTTCATTTTCATTGATTTAATGAGAACAATACAGTGAATTTTGTCAGTTTATTAGAATACAGTAACAGTGACAGTTTACCACACATTACATTATATATATATATATATATATATATATATATATATATATATACACACTGTATATATTATCAGTCATTTCACATATTAAGTATGAAGCATATAAAGTTATATAAGTTAAGATGTATATTATATATTTAAATACTAATAAACATAAGAACTTGCTTAAAGAGCACAACTATTGAGCATAGTAATAAAATAATTTAAACCTACATTTGTTCATTTAGAATAGAAGATACAGTAACAAATGGAGAATGCTACAATGGTAGAAAGCCACATTATAGGTGCTGCACTACAAAGCTGATTTAACTGATGTTTTTAAATGTACTAATTCAAGATAAATCAGCATATAAAACAGTAGGTGAATAATGTAAAAATTGAATTGATGCATCAGTTTAATACAACATTTGGAAAAAATTGCTGTTTTAATATAAAAATATTTAGGCTATACTTATACACCTTAGGTAGGCCTAAATATTGTATTTGTAGAAAGCACTATGACAGCTTGTTCACGTACCTTCTAAGGCACATTGTAGCCTTATTTTAGATTTATTTTTTTTTTTTCAATATGACACACTGAGTTTAAATAAAATACATCTTTAAGGGAAGAAAACTCCAAGCTATATGACAGCACTTTTACTGGATTGATAGAGTCTTCATGAGCGATGACTTTTATAGACTGCAGAGGCTGCATTTCAGATCCTTTCTCTGATTGCTTCTCCATGTGTTTTCCTGTTCTCTGTTCCGGGACTCTGTTTAACTTTGTTGTTTATGACAAATATACCCAGAAGATGCTGAAACTACTAGAATAAAAAAAAGAATTCCTCCCACTGCTGAAAATGCTAATAGACTTAAAGATCCATCAAAAGTGACCTTCTTGGTTCCTTTAAAAAGAAATCGAAAGAGGCATTATTCAGTGAGATACAGTAAGGAAGGCAGATTTGCTGATAATCAAGATGTGATTATCTGTGATAGCCCTATAGCTCATTCTTGAACATCCCCAGGTTTCTGGTCCTGCTAGTGCCTTTTCCCTCACCAAGACCGTACCAGAGTCGGCTGATGTGAGATTTCTTAGGATGAGAGAGTTGTTTTCTAGCAGTGTGTGGTTACAGTAATGCCTGGCACATGTCAGCTGACGTCTCTCTAACTCACATACAGATACAGTGTAGTTCCCACCATCCGGCAGAAAGCTAAGCGTTACTGGAGACTCGTTGGGCAGAGGAATTTGAAGCTGTGACTCAGATGTTGTGTTAACTCTGGACATTTGCTCTGATAGGATGAGAAGGCAACTAATTATTATGTATAAAATCAAAAACTAACAGTTGAAGATCATTTCATGACAAAGTGAAAACATAAGCATTTGCTAAACTGCTTTAAATAACTCTTTAGAAGTAGTTGTTGCTGTTAATTAAAACTATAAAAATCATGATATAAAGCTAAAAATAAAATGTAAATATTAAATTAAAAACTTAAAAAACTTCAACAAAATTTAGCAATAATAATAATAAATAATAGGTTTAAGTACTAAAGTACTAAAATTACTAAAACTAAAACTTAAATAAAAATAAAGCTAAATAGGTTATTTTTAAAAAAATAATAAAAAAAACACATAAAACCACATAAAATTACAGAAATTTAAAATAAAAGTGAATTCAAAATATGAATGAATACTATAATAGCATATATGAATAATACTAAAGTAATAATGTTGATACATTTTCAAATGGGCTAATGACTTTAAAAGAAGCTTCATGTAGCACTTCAAAAGCTGACCTTGAGCCTTCCTGTAACAGTAAAATTAATGATTGTAGAGGGTCTGATGTCACCATTTTTCTTAAAGAAGCAAACATAGTAGCCTTCATCATCAGGGAGTGTGCTGTTAAAAATAAGAGAAATGTCGGCCTGTACGATTCTCTCCTTTGGAACTGATACTCTGCCCTCAAACACTGGATTCACAAACAGAAACCCAGATTTCCACTGAAGCACCACCTGAGTCCATCTCTTCCACTGAACAAATGCAGCCTCTGAGCCTGACCAATCAACACGGCCGAAACAGGGCAAAATGGCCCTCTGTCCTGACTCAACAGACACAGCACTTTGTAATCTGGGGACTAAAGAGAGAAAGAAAATGCAAGTGAGAGAAATATAAAAAATATAAAATATACTTTGAGAAAAGCATTATGACATAAAGGTTTACCTTTCACCTCAAGATCAGACTCTCTGAGAGCTACTTCCTGTCCCTCTTTAGTCAGCACACATCAGTACCAGCCGCTGTCACTGTACTCTGTGCGAGTAATAGACAGAGAGAAATCTCCATTTCTGAGGCCTTCTGCAGAAAGATATGTTCTGTTGATGTATCTGCTGCCCTGGATGATTCTGCTATGCTGAAACTGTGTCACCAGATGTTCTCCAGTCCACCACTGGTTGTCCAGAAGATCAGATCGAAAGTTCTTGTAATGGCTGTCCTGACAGGGAAGAGTGACTGAACTACTAAGCTGTATGTCACCTTGATGGGCCAGTACCACAACCAGCGTCACTGAAATTAATACAGAAAAATATTTGCATTTGTGCTTCAAGCCTTGTGCCAAAAAAATCACACAATATAAAATCACAAAATATCAGAATCAGAATGAATTCTGATTCATATAATCAGAATCATATAATATAAATGCTTCTATATTGACTGTATTGGCAATGGCAATTTATTTACATTACTGTCCACAAAGAGAAGGAAAGCTTGAATTGAATTTTTGCAGTTTATATTCATTAATAAACAATAAAAAGAGGAAAAACTGCTAAACTCACCAACCACTGTGAGCAAGAAGCACAATATAACCTTCCCCATCATGCATAATAAACCTTTGCCAAAAAAGACAGATTCATTCCCAGTCAACAATTTGATCTCACAGTGATCTCACCATGACCTCCCACGATACTCATAATGTGGTCACAATGTGAGGTCACAGCGAGCTAAAAGTGTAACCGCACAGCACACTCACTGTGTGCTCATACTATGGTCAGTGTGAGGTCACAGCGCACTCACTGTGTGCTCATACTATGGTCAGTGTGAGGTCACAGCGCACTCACTGTGTGCTCATACTATGGTCAGTGTGAGGTCACAGCGCACTCACTGTGTGCTCATACGTTGGTCAGTGTGAGGTCACAGCGCACTCACTGTGTGCTCATACTATGGTCAGTGTGAGGTCACAGTGCACTCACTGTGTGCTCATACTATGGTGCTCATACTATGGTCAGTGTGAGGTCACAGTGCACTCAGTGTGTGCTCACCATGTGAGACAACTGTCATATCATTGTGTTAAACTCATTCTGTTAGTTTAGTGTGAGTTCACTGTGATCTAAAAGTTCTCTAATATTGGTCAGTAATATTACAAACATGTAGAATTTCGTCTTTTATTTCCTTCAAAGTATTTCTACAATTCAGTTTCCTTGTTTATTCTGATTTATTTTCAGTTTGGTGTTGGTATTTTACAAACATTTCAATTTGACGAATACATTTTGCTTCTGGTGTTATTTTTGTTGACTCCTTTTTGATTCTTAACTTCGATTTCTTTGTCCCCTTGGAAAGACTTGACGCATCCTGAAACACAGAGAACAATATGTCATCGCAATCAGTTGCTAACAACCTAACAGGTGAAAATAACTATTAGTTAAACAAAATATGGAACAAATCATGCATCCATGCTTCCACAAAACACGCTTGTATAGTAACTGAAATATGATCCCGAGTTAGTAATGTAGTCTAGTAATGATCTTATATAGGAAGTATAACAAATCATAAATACTGATATGAAACCTAAAGCCAGGGACACACTTAACGACTAGCTGAGACATTCTAAGACTGAACTGAACACACTTATGATTTTAAATGCTGACTATAAACACCGACTGAACAACTGGCTCTGAAACGTTTGGGTGTGATCAGTTGTAATTATCAAATTACATTCATAATCAGTCTTACAGTCGTGTAGTGTGTTCCTGGCTGAGCTGGCAAGATGGCTAACACGTGTACCTGGTTAATTTGCTAACATGGGGCCAGGCCAAAGTGCATATTGGCATTCTAATATCATATCAGCGTATATAAATAGCAAATAAAGAAACCACTCACCAAAACAGCAATTCCACGGTCGAAAGGCTCTGACACAAATGTAAATCACTATAGTGATGTCCACTTCTCTTCTTGACAGATCTAAACTGTCCTATCATAATAAAGGCAAAAATGCCAAAAATAAATCTTAAACAAATACCCTGCAAAATCATTTATGTAGAGAAATGTAAATAAATTGTACCAGTTTATTGTGCATGCAGATTAGGCTATATTTTAAGTTGTTACACGACATCAAGGAGCTTCTAAGGAGTTTATCTCTCTATATACTTTAGACATGTAGAACATATCAGCGTTTCTGCATAAATGTATGTAATGTGTGCTGTAGGTGCGAAACTTTAGGAATCTTATCCAAGATGTAGATGATCTTATCCAACGATATTTAAACTGCCTCCTTACACAACCTGCTCAAAATTGAATTCATAATGAGCTCATGTATTACTCACACAGTGAGGATCACAGTACGAGGATCCTTTGAGTTCATAATGACCTCACTTATAGTACTCACACAGTATGAGGATCGTGTGATGTCACTGTGATCATCGCATGAAATCACGTACACACCTCAGAATGCAAGTAAACATAATCCTGGGTTATGTTTATATATATATATATATATATATATTAGTGCTGTCAATCGATTAAAAAAAATTAACTAATTAATCGCACATTTTTCT
>JAFVLL020038607.1:0-46247 GCA_021397915.2 Tor tambroides
GCAGGCGCCATCTTCTGCCAAGACCAGTACTGGAAGTGGACTGGTGACACTATATAAATCACACTACCAGGAGGGGTCACCTCTCATCTCGACGTAATTTGCTTACTGCAGGGGTCACCAAACTCGGTCCTGGAGGGCCCGTGTCCTGCAGAGTTTAGCTCCAACCCTAATCAAACACACCTGAACCTAAGTTAATCAGGGTCTTACTAGGTATACTTGAAGCTTCCAGGCAGATGTGTTGAGGCAAGTTGGAGCTAAACTCTGCAGGACACCGGCCCTCCAGGACCGAGTTTGGTGACCCCTGCAGTAAGCAAATTCAAACAAGTACAAAACTCTGCTAATGCAGAGAAAACACAGCCGATTTCATCAGAGATTGCACCGAGAGTAGTGACTTACGTCCAGATGTCATTAAATTATTCTTTTCAGCGTGTATTTGGCTTAAAAGCAAGGTGTTTATACGGTGGTCAGTGGTTTAGTGATTCTGAATGGATCCGTATTAGTACAGGCAGGCAGTTTAGTGGTCTTTGGCGTCTCCAAGTGGTCATGTTTGGTATTGCAGCTTGACTTGTGCTTATTTGTGTTGAAAATGTTTATTTAATTATTGATTGATTGATTGATTGATTGTGGCACTATACATACATTGTGAATTATGAAAATAAAAAAGGGGGGGTGAGTACCAGCACTTCTTTTTTTCCACTTCAAGCACTGGGCAAGACCCTGGCAAAACAGCTTCTCACCGGAGCTAGACATGCGACACCATTTTTTTACCTTTTTTTTTTTTTCATAACCCCGGTGCTAACCCTACTTCTAAACTGTGTGAAGCGTACCTTTAACTAGGGTTAAAAGCTGGTTTAGAAGGGCGATAATCCATTTGGTCTTAATTGTCTTATATTAACATATTGTTTTGAACTGCTTGCTATTTACAATGGGTTTATTCTGCAATAACAACTGGCTTGATGTACAGTATCCCTTACTTAACCGCAGTGTGAAAATCCCTGTGAAGGACTTCAGAAACAGCCACTGACAGTCTATCCTGCACATATGCAAACAAAGACAAGCGTAGTGCACAGTGAAAAGTCACAGACAGTGCTGTCAGACTGTTAAATCAGCTCTCTTTACCAGAGTCAGGTATTCAAAAGAGACAGGTGATAAAAAAATAGTATTTTGAGGTCTATTTGAAAAATGAGGGCTGAGGGTATTGGTTTACTTTTCAGTTAAGAGTTACAGGTTTCCGTGTTCACCACATCCTGTGACAAAGTCAGCATGAGATTGTCTCGCATGGTTACATACCAGCCCTTTTGCAAAACCAGTGAATACCTGTAGTATGCCAGTGGTGATACTTAATGGACATCTCACTCATTTTACTAAAATTACCAGATTTGTTAAATAAAAGGGACATTACCTAAATAGAATATGCTTTTTGTTTAAAAACAGAATTTCAGATTAATTTGATTTTAGTGACTACATAGCCTACCAGTCAGAATATATTTAGCCAGTAGCCTTCGTCAACTACTTCATTTTCAGATCTGTATGAGAACCACACCATGAGAACCAGTCAACCACATAGGCCTAGCTTCCTTTGAGTGGACAATGTCAATTGTAACCACTTTAAAAACGGAACACTCACTTTATACCTTATAATTCTGGCTTTTTCTTGTCAGTGCAACTGTCAGTGTCATGTTTTAGAACATATTAACTGCAGTAAATATGGTTTTGCTAACACTTGTTTTGATCCTTCCCAAGTGTTTAATTTCTAGTTACATTCTGATAGTGTTGGTTAACACGTATGTACTTAACATTATTTCCAAGGTCATACAGATTTAACAATAAAAATAATTGTAACATTTTCTATAACAAGCTAATAATTTTAAATTCAACTTCACTTTAGAGAAAAAGTGCTGTATTTGAAGTGTATGGAGGGGGCGGGTTTAACAGTCAGCAGCGACTGTGTGCCGTTCTACTTTTTCAAGACCACAACGAGCTGCTGTCTGTCTCACTGTGCCGATATGTTTTTTTAAAGTGTGGAGTTTATCAGATTTACAAAATGTACAGAGGATTGCTATTTATGATTGGTATGTAATTATTTACAGTGTTGATTTTAATGTTTATAATTAATGATAACATTTATTTGAGTTGTCATGTTTTAAACTCTTATTTGTTTGAATCTGAAAAGGTCTTGGCAAAAGTAGAAACAATATTATTAAAACATAATTAATCTTATTTCTTTGTCCCTGTGAAATAAAAGTATATGGTCTGAATTTTTTTGTTACAGTCATATGGAGTGTGACCGGGTTCAACATTCAAATAACTCCCGTGAAGAATTTCACAAAAGATGATCCACTCTTTGGTCAAACCATTATTCAGTCAACAGATGGGTTGGTTTTTTTTTTTTTTTTTTAAATGTTATATTTAAGATCATCAAAGAACATTTATTGATCTATTTTAGTAAAATTGTCTTAATTTGTCCCATTCTAGAGTTTTTGTTCCTTCTCCAAAAACTGGAGCACTTTTCAGATGCACTTTAAATGATGAATGCACTGAAGTAAACTCTGGTGGTAAGTTTGTCTTTGTCTTTTCATAATGACAATTACTCTGGAAACTTTACTTTGTAATTTCATAATAATGTCCTCACTGATTTACACAATTACTTGTTCATTGTAAAAGTCTTATTAAATCAATATCTCTTTTAAAGATAAACCTAAAGGCCTGAGACCAGTAGCATCAGTTTCTAGCCTGACATCCGAAGAGGAACAACGTGTTATGGTATGTTTAAAGATCCTTAAATACAGGGATGTCAAATGTGGCCAACAATTGTTTTATTCTCAACCTGATTACACTTACAAAAGGGTGAGCTATTGAAAGCTATACCAAACAAGAAGTAAACTGTTTATAATCAGATATAGTTTGCACAAGGCTTTGAGTCTGTAGCACAGCATTTTCACAGTAAAACCACAGAGTGTGGTTTCCCCTTCACATATGTGACAGACAGAAATGTATCAGTTCTCCTTCAGAGAACAGGAAATAGTTTTTTAGAGAGCTTGAAAATGGTGGGAAAATCGTTTGTGAAAAGTAAACTAGGACTAGAAATGTCAGGATACCAGTTATTCCTGGGGAGTTGTATTTGTTTTATTTATTGGGACATTTGGAAATTGTTCAGAATGATGTGACTATCAGGAGGAAGTCATCAGCATTGTGAGTCATAACTGTGATGTCACTCAAAACCATAGTGACGGTACTTCCCCAGTGAAAACTTGTTTTTAAAAAAAAACAAAAAAAAAACAATATACTCTAAATCAGAGTTATTGTGTCTCTATACGTTAAAATCTGCCACAAATTCTCATTAAAATAGGACAGTAAAATTTGTTTGTTTTGTTGGAATGAAAATGATAGTTGAAAATAAAAGGAAATGACTTTAGTGAAAGCTAAAAATGAAATATTTAGATTTGTGTATTTTTTCTTCTAAGATGTGTAATCAAGTTCGTGTAAAGAAGTCAGCAACTGAGGATTTGAATGGCGATTGCAAACTAATGAATCCCTTGGAAGGAGTCATTGAAAAACCAAATCCTGTTGCATTAGGTAAGATTGGGTGATTTTATAACAATATTTCAGATTCAAACAGATAAAATGTTAACCCTTACCTTTCAAAATCTCTTTCTTCTCAGTCAACAACAACAACAACAACAACAATCATTATCAAAGTGCAAGGACTGGTCAAGGTAAGAAAACATGAAATAAAAAGTGTTGCCTTAGTTTGACTGTTTTAAAGAATCTGATTGCTAATTTACATTCTTATCAATATCTACAAGATCAACAGAGGAAGAGAAGAGACACCCAGCCAGACAGTGACACAAAAGATAAAGATAAGGATTATGATGGTACTAATCTTTAGCCTTTTAAATCAATTATACTTCATTAAGTCATTATTTCAATAATATAATTAATTATTTCATTTTTAGGATTTAGTCTCTAAAGTTTTGAGCTATTTATTTTCAGACTGTTTAAAGGGGTCATATGATGCGATTTCAAGTTTTCCTTTCTCTTTGGAGTGTTACAAGCTGATTGTGCATAGATAAGATCCCTGAAGTTGCAAAGACTAAAGTCTCAAAACCAAAGAGATATTCTTTATCAAAGTTAAGACTCTGCCACGCCCCCCCCAAAACGGCTCGTTCAAACACCCCCCCACATCTCTACGTCAAGATGTGGAAATATTTGCGTAATGCCGCCCAAATGTTCGCGCAAAGAAAGAAGGCGTGGTTTCAGTAACCGCAGTATTGTTGATGCAGCCATGTCAGGGAGACCTTGTGTGTTTCTAGGCGAAAGCAAAAGCATTTTATTTGGCCTTCTGACAGTAGATGCATTTAGGAATCATTAAGATTACTTACAACAGAACAGCAAAGCATTTTATGGACGACCGTTTCATGAACCTAGGAGAGGAGGTAATTCTGACTTTGCTATGACAATCTGGCGCTTCTGAATCAGCGACTGTATGTTTTGTTATTAGTTTAAGTATTTGCTATTGACTGTTTAAATGCGGAATTTTGCGCGTTGTGTGTGTGTGTGTGTGTGAGAGAGAGATAGAGAGAGAGAGAGTCACAGTGCAGCGTCGTTTGTGTGTGTGTGTGCTCGCTTGTGTGAGAGAGGGAGAAACAGTCACACAACCGTGGCTTGCGTGCAAACACGAGCTTCATCACTGTGTCTGTCACGCCACTCTGTTCCCCTCTCGGGCTTGAACTGATGGTAAAACTAAGGACATTATTTACTGTCTTTACTATAATTTTGAAAGCTGAAGCTCGCGATCAGTGTTGCCAGCCCAAAAGCTCACAAAAACCCGCCCAAAAAACGCCCAAAACTTTAACTGTCAAAATAATGTGATATAACGTAAATCAAGGTTGATAAGAGCCATTTTTAACTCCTTATAATGAAATAATGATGACAAAATAATATAAATATAATGCTAGATAAATTTCCCATGGATCAAATCGGGGCAAATACAGATGAATACAACTTCATCTACAAATACAAATACAACTTTCTCAACTTTCATATAGAGAACTACCAAATATGATTAAAATATGCAAGCAGACACTGTCAAAACGGCAATCAAGAAATTAACCGATACCCTCGAAAAACACATGCATCATTTTCAATGTCAACAGTCAGAATTTAAATGCAAAAAAAGTGCGCAATATAAGTGATTAGAATAAGCATCGTAATTATAGGTATTTCAGTCATGACAACTCTCGGAACATTTTAGCATGGTGATGGATATGATAATGTTAATGTATTTGGTCTTGGCGGAATAGATCTGCTACACTGCTGCTGCTGAATTGCTGCTGCTGTTGGTAATTGCTTTAGCTGTAGATTATTGCTGCTGCTGCTGCAAGCAAGTACAGGAACTTGCTACTGCCGATCCATATGGCGATACGGAGCTGTGAGTATTCAAGACATACTGCCGCTGCACAAATGACATATAAAATAACCCGTAGCAGATCTATACAGGTGGAGCTGGGGAAGGTGGAGGGTTTCAGAGAAACTTTGAAAGCGTGCTGCAAAATCTCAGGTGAATGCTAGCCAGCCATATAAATGCAAGGCTGTGAGCTCATTGGCTGCATATGCAACATGAACCAATCAGCTTGTGCCAAGTCGTTAAACTCTCCGAATATCATCAGTTACGTTAACAACCCGTCAGCCTGCGCCATCTAGAGTTTCATGGCTGAACTATACATTTCACACTCCTTCATGCACACACCATGACAGTCAAACTGTGTCATTCTGTATGATAATCCGACAATAAAAAAATTTAAGAACAATAATGCTCTTACCCTCGAGTCGCTCTATAATTTCACACAGAACTAGGTCTTTCGTGAAGTTCATATTGAACATAATACAGAACTTTGCACAGTCAAAACTAACAAGTCCAGCAGCTTTATGCCAATCAGGACCATTTAAAAGATAAAAGACAGGATCGTATAGATATAAATAGATTTTGATTAAATAATTTAACTGTGCTCTGATTTCGGAGTTGCATATAGCCTTCTTGTCATCTCTCCCTCAACAGGTGTAATTTGCAAAAATTACAGATTGGGCGGAAACCCGCCCAATCTGGCAACACTGCTTGCGATTATGGAAAGGGGCGTTACATTTCCGACCCAGCTTGGGGTGTTCGGCCAATCACAATGTACTGTGCCAGTTGGCCAATCAGAGCAGACTGCACTTGTCAGAAGGAGGGGCTTTGTAGAAAACGAAGAGTTTGAGAGAGGCGGAGCATAGAGGACCTACAATAATGTACAGTATTTGAAAAACAATGTGTTTTTTGAACAATAAAACATGTCAACATATTCTGTTACACCAAATACACAAAATAATGACCTTTAAAAAAAGCATCATATGACCCCTTTAAGCAACCATACAAGTTGCCGCTAATAGCTCAACTTCAACACTAAAGCAACAATTAATAGCCTGAACAAAGAAGCAAAATACAAACAAAACGACAAATACAATAAAACAAAGAGACAAAAATGAAATAAATGGTGCTTTAAGTTTAAAATACAGTAACTTTCTTTAATACAGAGTGTACTTCCTATGGGTGCAGCTAACACTTGAGTAAAACATATATATTATACATATTATAACATTTAATGAAGATAAGAAAGATTTGAATTTTACTTCTTTCACAGTGAATGTGCCACTACCATCAAGATCTGCACTTCTGTCTCCTGTTACAAACCAAATGGAAAATGAAAAACTCAACAGCAACAACAACAACAATCATTATCAAGGTGGAAGGATTGATGAAGGTTAGTTTGTTTATAATTTAATGTCATGCCAGCTACCATTACTATATTGATGGTGAGAGACGAGAGAAAATAGAAAAAGTTAAATAAACCATTCTTATCATAATAAATAAGATATAAGCTACAAACTAAAAAAAAAAAAATGTTTAACACTTTTTGAAGTTTATCTTTGATAAAAATTCTTAAACTAAACATGCCCCCACTTCATTAAAAACCTTTTCATAAAAATTGAACTGAAAAGAGATAAAACCATTAAAATATGCTTCAGAGATATTGGAGAGTACATCTGAAATTGAAATAAATTGTTGCCTTAGTGGGACTCATTTAAGGAATATGATTGATAATTTACATCTATGTCAATATCTACAAGTTAAAAGCAGGATGAGAAGAGACGCCCAGCTGGATAGTGACACAGATGAAGAGGAGGATGATGGTACTAATCTTTGTTCAGCCTTTGAAACTTTGAAACATACTGATGGTGTTACAGATGCATAGATCAATGAAACCATCATTTCTAGACTGATGTTTCAGATAATCTTTTGTAGATGCTGGGACAGAGATTGCTTTTGTGCTGGACGGCTCTGGTAGCATTCAACATGATGACTTTCAGAGAGCCAAAGACTTCATCTATAATGTCATGTTCAAAGTTTGGAACACATGTTTCGATGCAAGTATAATGCAAACTAAAGCCTTTTAATGAGACACATTTATGGCCATTTTGTTTTTAGGTAAAACTTCAAAGGTATTTTATGTCAGTAAAAAAACACTCTTTTCAGTGTGACTTTGCGATAGTGCAATATGGTCAAGAGATCAGGACAGAGCTCTCACTACAAGAAAATGAGAATGGTGCCCGAACATTGCAAAAGGTCAAAGAAATAAAGCAACTTAAGAAGATCACAAAGACCGCCTCAGCCATCCATCATGTCCTGTGAGTTTACAGATTATGATGTGAAATACTAGACATTTTACACCTTAAGTGTTTGATAGACATGCAGCACTTTAGTTGGTGGTACGTTAATGTCATGATCTCACTGATTTCATTGGTTGTTTACAGCACAGATATTTTCATCCCTGAGAATGGATCAAAAAATAACTCCAAAAAAATAATAATTGTATTGTCTGACGGGAAAATTTTGGGAGATTCAATGAATCTTACAGATGTATTGAACATGCCACAGATGAAAGGTGTCACTCGCTATTCCATAGGAGTAAGTGTCCTTTCTACTGCAGAAGCATTGAAGATAAATCACATTTTAAAGATTTTTTAAAAGGTTTTTACATCAAATTTTGGAACTACAATTCCAGATTAATGTGATTTATTTTAATCGGTCCTTGAACATACTTGTGGTTTACCAGCTCTACTAAAACATTCATATCAGCTATAGTTTGTTACTGTATTGATTTTCTTTTATGGTTTAAAAAAATAAATCATAAAACGCATACACTAGCAATAACATCATGTTATCTTTAGGTTGGTGATGGCATTCTGAATAATACTGAGGCAATACAAGAGATGACTGAAATAGCAGATCCTGATAAGTTTTACAAGGTTTCCAATTATGCCGCATTAGATGACATTCTGTCTTCACTGGAACAAAATTTAACAGGAATTGAAGGTAAGAATGTTTTCATCAAACTTTACACTATGTAACAGAGAAAAGTCGTTTTGTGGATAGTTCCCATGCTAAAATCTGATTGGATGAGCTGTAGTCTAGATAAACAGCCGAAGATTAAGCCTTGCTGATAATCTGTGCAACCACACAAATTTCCGTGTGTTATTGCTTTTATATAACAGTTCATTGAACAAAAAGTAAATACTGAGTACAACATTTTAAATACAAATACTGCCAGTTACAACGAACTGTTTTAAACAAAGAAAAAGCAGAATCAAGTGTTGTGTCTAAAATCATCACATGTAGATGGTTTTTCATTGATGAATCGATGTACTTGAAAGAATCGGTTAAGTGAATGTTTCAATGACTCCCCATAAAGAGGCAATTGTTTAGTTCCCAAATGAGTTAGTTTGTTTTAATGAATCGTTTGAGTAAATGATCAATGACTCACCTGTGGGACAAATGCACTATCTACTGGTTCATCAGTGTAATTTCTAGAAAGAGATACTGAAAAACTGCAAAAACTGACAGTCTGTTTGGAGCATGTAAGTGGTCAATGAAATATCCTTAAAATGACTTTGACTGTTTTGTTACTGAACATGAGTTTTAAAGTGTGAAATGAGTTTCATGCAATTATCTGACCACTTTGTGTCTCAGGAACTAAGCAAGGTGCAGGATTTCAGTTCGAACTTGCTGAAGCTGGATTCAGCTCCCATCTCATGCAGGATGTATGTAGGATTTTTGGTTTCTGATACCTTTTATTTGAGAAACTATTTTTTGTATCAAACACTGTTAAGATTGTGTGGATGTTTGCAACAACCTTTCTCCAGATGATTAATTGATATACTAATAACCATGGGTGCACATAAGTGGTACACAGGTCCGCATGCACGACCAAAATAAAAAATGCGCTGTGTAAATAAGTTCAGACCACACATTTGCGTACCAACATGTTTGACAGATGTTTATGCACAATTACCATTTTAGATCGACAAACTACTGTACAAGATTTCTATTCAAACTGAAAGCATAAATCTAGGCTTTCCGCTGCCGTTTTCAAAGCACAATGCAAAACTGTGATGGTGCGTTTCCACTGGCAAGTAGCGAGCACAGTGGAGGCAAGATTTTGACGCAAGGCAAGATTTTGACGTATGTTTCCGAGGGTTTGCTGAACTGGTGGATTACTGAGCTGAAATCACTTGTCGTTGAAAAAGTCATATGCAAAAGAAAAAAATTTAGGTTGCACCTAGATGGCGCCAATAAAGAGTTTAGTTTGCGAACCGCCATTAAAAGAAGAAGATGAAACGTAAAATGGGTGTAAACATTGTTTACTGAGACGTGGGCTGTGTGCGAAATGCCATACTATCATACTACTCTTACTATTTCTGCAGCATGCAGTATGTATGGTGCGCATAGTATGCAAATTTTCTGTATGCATGAAATACCCGGATGACCTACTATATTTGCTGAAATTTGATGTATGCATCTGAAGACACTGCGTGGGATACTGTTTCCCAGAACACAACGCGCTCCATGTGACGTTTCATCTTCAAACGCGTGAGTGAACTGGAGGCGGGGAATAGTGCTTAGAAATGTTACACTTGTATATGTACGTATATACATATACATGTAAACTACAAACTATCGCTGTGCATCTAAAAATAATATCATTTGTAGGACATAAATTGTACTTTAATCTCTACGGCACTTTTCCGATCAAGTCAAATGACGTCACCTTTATCTCTGTAGCGCTTTATACATTGTTTCAAAGATATTACATAATATTTATATTGCAGTAATATATAAATAAAATGTATAAATAAAATTAATATATTTTTTATATTAATTTTTTAATTAATATTTTTCTCCGGCCACCAATGCCTGGCTGTGATAAACAGCACTGCAAAAGACGCGTATTTCTGTAATATCAGTGGCGCAGTGAGTTAAAGACGCGAGATGTGCGCTGTTGATGCAAGCGATCTGAGTTCGATTCTGCCTTTTGTCAAACTCGTGCAACTCCTTTTCCCATCACATACCAGATCAGAAAGGCATTTATTTTCAATAAAAAAATTAAGTAAATATTTGAAAAGTGGAGATTAAACACCTCATTAATAATACAGTGTGCTTAGCTGTAGGTAGGTTTTTGTCCCAATAAAGTGGCGTTCATCAAATAAAATTTATGATAATTTACACTGTTATTGCATACTGTTTTATAATGTACTACAGTACTGAAGTATAAATATCTGCCACCTAACTACTATTTACACACCTGTTGCTAAAGAAAATGCTGCTATTTATTATTATTATTTGCACTTAGTGTAACTAGAATATATCACTTTTTCCAATTAGTATAACTGCCAAAAATATCATTGTTCAGTTAAAGACAGCTCATTCAGTTCAGTCCAATAGCCTAAAGTTCTTCAATTATGAAACGAGTTCAGTTGGGCAATATTGTGCACTAATATGAAGCCTTATTAACAAGCCTTTGTAAAAAGAATAGTTAGCACATTTGTTTGTAAGGTAACAACCTTGACAGCTGTGCTGAATTAATGTTTGTGTTTGTCATGTGACAATTAAGCATACTACTCTGAAACATTTGTTGCTTATTGTATACTGTTTCACACACTATTCTTTAAAAAATAGTAGGCAGTATGCACTGTGTACTGGGCAGTAAGCAGTAAGCAGTAAGCAAGTATGCCATTTCGAACACAGCCGTGCTCTGCCCTAAATTTGACACGCCCCAAAGCAGTGAGGTTGTAGCGTTGCCAGCGGCACTGAGCGCAGATGAAACGCACCATGACATTTCATTCACGCTCTTCAATCGGCAGTGCTAAACCCGAAAGCGCATATACTTACTTGCCAGCAACCCGCCAAAATAAAAGCTAGCTGATTTTAAGTTTGAAAATTCATATTAAAAAAAGTAAATATTAGCATTTTATTTTTAAGTTTACTATAAAATAATTGTATTTGTATTTGTAATACTCCCTTTTTATTTTAAAATATAATAGTAGTATCACACTTTATTATTTTGTTTATTATTTTATTGAAAAAAAAAAAATATTATAGTGCAATAATATTATCACTATTATTAATTTATTTTTTATAGTTAGGGTAGAGTGGGGGAAAAACGTCCCCCTATTGTTTTTCCCAAAATAACCACAAGATGAAATCAAGATAAATTTTTATTGTAATGGACTACGTTGACAAGAGTGATGTAGAAGTTTTCACCATGAAGCTTACACTGGTGAGAAAATGGATTTGACAGTAAATGATCTAATTTTCAGCAGTAAGAAAAGAAGTGTTTTAAAGCTTGTTCTTTTGTAAAGCATCACAGTTATATATGATATGAGAACAGTAGGGCTGTATATAGGGAGTGCGTGTTATTTACTAAAAAACATATTTTCAAAATGACATTTTTTTTTTCTCTCAAACATAGTCAGTTACTCTGTTCTGAACATCAAATCCTTTGTTTTTCCATCAAATGTATTCTAACTAGTTGGTTGAGTAAAAATATTTGGATTTTATATTTAAAAATTACCTCAAGTTAGCATCAAGTAGCTAGTTAGCTAACCAGTTAGCATCAGCTAACAAAATGTTTCAAATAGGCTATTATAATTTTGTAATTCATAATTATTAATTATATTCTTTTTAATTTTAAGCTAAAACTGCCTGTACTCTGATTTTGCTGTAAATGTTTAAAGAAAATTGCTTTGTAAGAAAGGGGGGCATTTTACCTCACCCATGGGGGCGTTTTTGCCCCGTAGGTGGGGTAAAATGCCCCTTGATACAAATTTAATTTTTGTTAAAAATCTAATAACATGAAAACTCTGGACATTTTTCATACATTGTTTATAATTTATGTCATTGTCACTAAAACTATGATAACTTTTCTGAATGCATTTAACTTTTGTTTCACAGAAAAAAATGACACAGTCCTTAAGGGGGTGTTTTCCCCCATTCTACCCTATATTTAATGGGTCACACTATGTGCAGTGTGAGGACCACACCAAATCTCCAGATTCTCTTATGAGTACCAGGCTGACAAACTTATGTGCACCCCTGCTAATAACATTCATTTGTTTTTTGTTTTCTGTGTAGAAATCTGTTCTTTTTGGAGCTGTTGGAGCCTATGACTGGAGTGGTGGACTCTTTTTGAAATCTGGTGACACTGTGAAATTCTTGAATGACTCTAATAATGGACCCAAATTTTCCTATTTAGGTGAGTGATGGTTGGAAACCAAAAAAGTAAGTCAAAGAAAATAGATTTTTGAAGAGGTTTTTGAGGAGGTTTCACATTTATTTGGGTGAGAATTTAGACATCTTTAAAGGAATGTTGTGAAACCTGTTGATTTATATATATATATATATATATATACTGTATATTGTATAACTGGATAATTTAAAGTCATCTCAGGTTCATGTTTGTTGAATCTCCTTCCCGATCACAGGTTACAGTGTCACTTCTGCTAAAGTAAAACCCAGTAAAACACTCCACATATCTGGTGCACCACGGTATAACTTGACTGGTGGAGTATTTATTTTTGACGGCTCTGAAAAGTATGTGCTCCCGGGAGATCAGGTATTTGTAGTTAATACTATTGATATTAACACATTTTAAGTGTTTGGCACACAAAAAATAAATAAATAAATAAGCAAACAAGCATGTAAGTCATTTTTTTAAGACCGGACCATTTTTGATGACTAGTTGAGTGAATGAATTTAGTAACATTTAAATGGTATGCATATCTTGAATTCATAGAAAATGTAAAATATTTAATAAAAAAGTATGAACTTTTAAAACCTCTAAAACAAAGTTTTTATACAATACATTTAAAATGTAGTTTTTTAAATCTTTTTTTTAAGAAACATTAATTTAACCATATTTTGCTTTAGGAAAGTTTTTTCTTCTGATTGATTATTTGGCACTCAGTCAGTTACAAGCTCCAGTTTATGTATTTGTTAATGAATTATATGATATGATGTATGATAATATTGAAGTGATGTATAATTGTCATAGGTTGGATCTTACTTTGGTTCAGTTCTTTGTGCCTTGGACATTGATCAGGATGATCACACAGATTATCTATTAGTTGGAGCACCACATTTCCATCAAAATGGGGAAGAAGGCAAAGTGCTAGTGTACAAACTGAATCAGGTAAGATCATACTCTCCTTTCAGCTCATGGAAATGTGTGGGCAATAGTATAACATGATTTGTGTCTCATGGGGTTATTTTTAAATCGTCCCAAAGCAGGACAGGTTTGACAGTGTGTTCAAGGAACTGCAGGGTGATGCAGGACAGACCTTTGCAAGGTTTGGTGCAGCCATTGCCTCGATAGGAGATATTGATGGGAACAGGTTCACTGATGTAGCAGTGGGTGCTCCATTGGAAACAGATTCCTCTGGAAGCATTTACATTTACAATGGATTTCAAGATGGACTTGAGTTTTCACAAGTGGGTTTCAGCATATATTCTTTACATTTTGAGCATTTTTTATTTATTTTTTTATAAATATATAAAGTCTATCTAAACAATATTTGGATATTTTCTTTTTTTGGGATGTTTGCATGTTTCAAAGGACTATATAATATTAACATCAAGATAATGAAATGAAATCATAAATAATAATATAATAACATCAATTAAAATTCAATGCAAAAACATGATTTGCATCTTTTGATTTATTATCTTTGACCTCAAAATTATGCAGTGTTATGGACAGTTAAGACCTTTTCTCACATAGATGTAAAGTATAGCTCACTAGTTTTTTTAATAATAGGTATAAAGATATTGCTTTAAAGTCTTTCCCTCTCTGTTTGATTGAAGTGTTTTAATGTAATTTGCTGTTTCCTCCCTAGAAAATTTCACCCTCAGATTTTGGAATGAAACTTGTGCATTTTGGTCAGTCAGTAAGTGGTGCACCTGCTACAGCATCAAATAAGGCTGCTATCGCTGTTGGAAGTAAAGGGGGAGTGTTTGTTTTTGAGTGAGTAAAAAAAAATAATAATATTTTTTACATTTGTGACCACAAAACCAGTCCTAAGGGTCAATTTTTTGAAATTGAGATTTATACATCATCTGAAAGCTGACTAAATAAGATTTCCATTGATGTATGGTTTGTTAGCATAGGACAATATTTGGCTGAGATACAAGTATTTGAAAATCTGGAATCTGAGTTTTACTATAATTACGGTAGGAAATTTACAAAACATCTTCATGGAACATGATCTTTACTTAATATCCTAATCATTTTTGGCATAAAAGAAAAATCGATAATTTGGCCCATACAATGTATTTTTGGCTATTGCTACAAATATACCCGTGCCACTTAGGACTGGTTTTGTGGTCCAGGGTCACATTTTATATTATACTTCAGTGTACTTGATTCCTTGTATGTTGTTTAAAATTTATACTGTTTTTTTTACAGGACTATCCCTGTCATTGTTATCAAACCAGCTATAACAGTTACTCCGGATGTCATTTCTCTTGATCAACAGATGAATGAAATATCCAGCAAGATTGGCATAAGGTTTTCTGTATGCTTTAGTGTGAAAAAAGGAAAACTTCAAAGTAAGTGTTCTGTTTGCGTTCAGTGAGTATCACTCCTTATAAATATTTAACCACATTTCACTGTTATTTTAAGGTGAACTTCCTATTCAGTACCAAATTGACTTAGATTCTGGTGTAAACAAAAAGCGTCTCAGTGTTGACGGCAACGATCTCTTAAAAAACACCTTCACCTTGGCACCAGATAAAGAGTGCACTGATATCAACCTAAAATATTTGGTATGTTTATTCTTTGTTTGGTTCTTTTTCCTACCCTACTTGTCCAGTGTTTAAGAAAATAAAACATGTTTCAAGTGAACAGCAAATGATTTATTGTAAAAATCATTTGACAGCTATGTCTCTTTCTTCATGATATTGACTGAGAAGAACCATGTCTTCCTTTTAGGGCTGCTTGAACTGTTTCTCGCCTATTAAGATCAAGCTGAAATTTTCATTGGATCTCAAACCAAATGAAGCCCCTATACGAATTCTTGATGCATTTACTCCGACAGAGGTGGTAAAGGAGGTAAAATATTTTGAAGCATATTTATAATATCAAGTGTCATCATAGTCATCTTTTACCATTTGTTCACTATCGTTCAAAAATTTGGTTTTCGAAGTCTCTCATCAAGGCTGCATTTTTTTGATCAAAAATACAGTTAAAAACACTAATACTGTGAAATAAGATTTCAATTTAAAATAATAGTTTTGTTTGAATATATTTTAAAATATAATTTATTCCTGTGATGCAAAGCTGAATTTTCAGCATCCATCACTTCAGTCTTCAGTGTCACATGATCTTTCAGAAATCGTTGTAATATGCCGATTTGTGTATTCAACTTTGATGAATAGAAAGTTCACAAGAACAGCATTTATATAAATCTCTTTACTGCACTTTTGATCAATTTAATGCATCCTTGCAGACTAAAATTTTATTGTTTTTAAATATTATCCAACATTTTAGTCATTATCCATGTTGTGAAATGTTTCATATAATGACTTTAGATTTCTGTAATAACATTTAAAATGATCATCTTTTTGTCTTTTTTAGATTTCCTTTGTAAAGGATTGCAAAGTTAAAGATTGTAAACCAAAAATTACATTATCTGATTCAGACATTAGGTATGTACTGATTGATTCTGCATTTTAATTTCAAAAGGGACCCCTGAGGGCCCCAGCTACAGCTTTTTAAGAGAAATGTAAAAATATAATTCTGTTTTTATAAGTTAAATAATTTCCATTTCAGTGAAACTTCAATCATAATCGGAGAAACTCAAAGCTTGAGTATCAATTTCAATCTTACAAACACTGAAGACCCTTCCTATATGACCATCCTAACTTTGACCTTCCCCAGCATACTCAGTCAGAAGGTAAAAACAGGAGCTCATCTTCAAAAGCCAATCACATTTAGTAGATGCATGACAACCTGGTTTGGTGTCTCACGTACAGAAAATAGAAGGTGCCGCCTGTCCTGTGAAGAACAACAATCAGATACAGTGTAATCTTCAACACCCTGTTTTCAAAAGAGGCGCACAGGTGTGAATCAGTCACACATCTTTGAAACATTAGAAATCTGATCTCATTTGCACCTGATTTTTCAGTAATGAAATGTTTTGTTTTTTTTCCCCAGACCAACCTTTTCATCTCATGGCAGCTCAGTGACACCAAATCAGAGCTGAAGTATTCTGAGATTATTGCTAATCTAACCAGGTTTGAGAGCTACATTTGCAAACTTTTTATACAGCAAAAAGAAATTATTTTTGCTCATAAATTGCTAGTAAAGTTCACAATTAATTACAGAAAAAATGTGACACATTTAATTAAATGTGACATTTTGAAGTAAAATGTCTTGTAAAATGTGCTCCGATAATCTTTTTATTAAATCAATTTTATTTACAGTGTATAAAAATCAGTTTTTTATTTTTAAACATTTTCTCTGGTTTTAGTCAGAATCATGGCTCTGAAATTCTGGACTCTAAAATATATGCATTTGCTGTGAAGTATTCCCTACCAATCCAGCTAACTGGGTACGTGAACAAACAACCTAAGTATTTCACATGAAACCTCTTGATTTTGTAATATTTAAGCATATTTATGATTATTATTATCATTTTTTTTTTTCTCAACAATAGCACAGCCAAACCAAGCAGACTCAGTATTGAAGAGGGGGAAAAAGGAAAGACTCAAACGATCCAGTTTTTATTTCAGGTACAGTATATAAAAAATATAATTTCAGAATTGAATTATTTATATTTATATTATACTTTAAATATTGTTACTGATTTAGTTTGCAGGTGAAAACAAGTATGGCGCTACAATCAATGTAGCTGTAACCATAAGAAAGGACACCTATAAAACTGATTTGGAGATCATTCGTGTCAAACCAAATGAGGTATCACATGAAATGCAATATTTAGTTCATAGAATGACAATAAACAGCATGAAAGCTTTCAAACTAACATTTATTGCCCCTTTTGTATTAGGAGTGTGATGTTCCAAAAAATACCAAAGTGGAGGTAAGATATTGTCCTGAAACAATGACCATGCTTTCAAAACATGTTAAATAAAAGTAGTTTAAATATAAAATATATTTTTGTGCATTTAGGGATCCTATACCATCAAATGTACCATGACAAAGCTGCAGGAAATCATCATTGATGCCAGTGTTTTGATACATGATGTTAAGGTATAGTTATATAGTTCAGGTATACTGATAATCATTTGCATCAGTGATCTGTTTAACCAGTAAATCTTTTCAAACTGATAGGAAAAATCAGACAACATCACTGCTGTAGGAACATACAGCTTTGATGAGACCGTCTATGCTGCGAAGGATAATTCGAGGACCGTTCCAGTGAGTGGCAGTCCTATTCAAGCATGCAAACATGTTATCACGTATTTAGTTACTGATAGATTTAATCATGCCACGCAGGTGGAGGTGATAATTACGAAGCTGCGCGTGACGACATCTAAAGGTGCCATCATTGGAGGATCCATAGGCGGGTTTCTGCTCCTATTCATCATCATTATCATTCTCATTAAGGTAAAACAACAATTCCTCTCTCTCAACACTTACACTGATAATGATGTTACAAGTCAAGCATGTTGCATTGTGGGACATTGTATTCTTTGCAGGAACCTGTAATTGTGTACTGCAAAGTAGTTGGTCATTTGAGTATTTTATGTTTACAATATGCATCCAGTGCATACTGTAGTGAGTTGTAAGGTTCTATGTTATTTCAATCATATCTCTGCATGCACTGACTCATTTGTGATCTCATTTTCAGTGTGGCTTTTTCCGTCGCCGCCGTAAAGTGGACCAAGCACAGAGTCCAAACTGAAGACCGGCACAGCCCAGGAGGGACCATATATTACCATATATCTTGCTTAACTTTGTGTCAAAAAAAATTTTTTTTGCAAGATGAAAGTTATAATCTTGTTTTTATTGTCAATGTAATATTAAGAAGAAGCGTTTTAATGATTGATTGCACATAATATTGTATATACAGAAAGAAGGAAAGACAAAATCTCTATTTCTAAATAAATCTAAATTCTAAATATCCCACAATCAAAGGACTTACAGCTATTTCCTTGCATGGAAGTCATTTGCTCAAGATTTAATGAGACACCAAACTCCAAAATCAAAGATCATTTTAAGATGAATTTTAAAGTGCCCCTATTATGGTAATGAAAGTTTAATATTTTGGTTTTGGGAGTCCCCAACAACAGGTTGAGATGCATGCATTTATTTTTACCTTACTTGCTCAACGACTCGCAAACGATTGGCTCAAAGATTCATTTTTCCAAACCCCTCCTTTGCGTGACGCTATAATCTGCGGTGATTGGTCCAATTGGTCGATTTCATTTCATCATGCCTGTAATGCCTGATAAAGCAGTTTGCGAGGCAGCCGTTACCGGGGAAACAGCTATTTTACCGCTCCAAAAGCGGCACCTAGTGGCAAAGAATTAATTTGCATTTTCATTCAGACCAACGCGAAAAGACCAACACGTGCTCGGGCAATATGCTAATGATTCATGTTGACGTCAACATGAAACGGCTTGGGATTCGTTTTAAAAACGACTCGTTTTCAATGATTCAGATTCGACTCTTTCTTTTGAGAGACAATAACTTTATACACGGTGCACTTTCCGATTTAAAACTTTGCAGGATGTTTTCATTCACTTAGAGCTGTGTTACACACTGCATGAAAGGTAATTATCAAAAATCCATAATAGGGGCACTTTAAGAGAATTATCTAAAACATATGTGACCCTGGACCACAAAACCAGTCTTATTAAGTAGCATACGTATATTTGTAGCAATAGCTAAAAATACACTGTATGAGTCAAAATGATTAGAATAGGATATTAAGTAAAGATCATGTTCCATGAAGATATTTTGTAAATTTCCTACCGTAAATATATCAAAACTTCATTTTTGATTAGTAATTTTCAAAATAGTTATATCTCGGCCAAATATTGTCCTATCCTAACAATCCATACATCATTGGAAAGCTTATTTATTCAGCTTTCAGGTGATGTATAAATCTTTTATAATGTATAATGACTGGTTTTGATTTTATGATACATGATTTGCAGTATAGCAGCTATGGCAAGACACATTTGTAAACCGATTTGGTTGCATTTTGGTATTTAGTTCTTACCTGGTTTAAGATAATTTCACACCCTGGTCAAGGTCATGTTTAACTAGTTGACTGACAGCATCTCTTTATAAAACCAAACAGACATACCAGCATAACCGACTTGCCCAGGCTGAGACCAGAAGAGATATCATACTCTTTTGAAACTGGAAATAAAGTCTCTTCACTGTGGTCAATCACCTCCACATGGTGTGTACACACACATACAGTCACACATACACATGGTCATGTGATATGCTCTTGCTCTCACATGTCTGGCTATGTTTAGTCTTGCATCTGACTACTGAATGTGACAGCTTGATGTGTGGAAATAAATGGCCACCCAGCAAAGATTTCTCTCTCTCTCTCTCTCTCTCTCTAAAGCTGTTTTGCATCATAATACGCATAATGATTATGTGTCTAAATCCAATGTCAAAGCCACCACATTTCCACACATAGGCTATACTGTCCCTAACCAATAGCGATGACCGATTGGTCAACGAATCGTTCTTTAGAGTTGGATGTTTTCAATAAATCAGTTCAAGCGGTTCACCAAACCGAATCGGAATGAAATATGTCAGGGAGTTTCTCGAGTCGACAGAATCGACTCTTCTGGACAAGACTGTTTATCTGCTTGATTCATTCACTTGACTCATTCACACTGACTCATTTAACTGAGAGCCGAACTGTCTTTTTCGGTCATGTTCGACTAACAAGACCGGAACAGAAGATGAATCAGTATTATTTAGGGGGTTATGTATTATGTAATTTTTTATTTACTGATTTTTGTTTTAAGCATTGGTTTTTATGTCTAAATTTTGCAGCCACATTTCCTAATTATTTTATTCCCTTTTTTTTTTTTTTTTTTTTTTTGTGAGTGAACCAAGGACATGAGTTTATTAATTTAATAGCTGAATGTATGGAATGCTACAAATAAAATGTAAAATGTAATGAAAATATATTACAACTTTAATGACTTCTTTATTAACACATATACGAGGGCGGTTTTATTAAATAGTTTTAATAAATAACATTTACTAATGTGAAAAAAATTAATGCAATGTTTTGAATATTATATATATACATAGAGAGAGAGAGAGAGAGAAGAACTGAATCTATTTTTACATAAGTTCTTTGAAATAGGCAAAACAAATGTATAGACTACTTGAAACCTTTTCTTTTATTAATTTATTCTGAGTTATTCCCTAGGTTTTTTCTCTTTTTTCTTCTTTTTTGTTATTTCCTTTGATGCTACTTTTTTCTAATAGTGACTACATTGTTTAAATCCTCTTTATGTATATTTCTATGTAAATGTTCTTGTTCTAGATTTGAAAAAAAAAAAATTAAATTAAATTAATAAAATGAAAAAAAAAAACAAGTTATTTGAAACGAACTGTTCGAGAGAGTCCAGAAATGAATCGGAGATCCCATCACCAGTTCTAATACCGAACCAAATCTCGCGAGAACGGACGAGGGGATAAGTTAAGGAAACATGGCGATGTCTAATTTGTTAAAGGTAAGAGACACTTAAGCTCTTTGCCTCCAATTTCTCCATAAACAGTCAAAAACCCCTTTAGACGCCTAAAACCTTCAAATGACTGTGTTGTACCATTGTGATTTAGCGGCTTGCTCGGACTCTTACGTGCATGTCCAGTGAGTTTATAAGAGAGATTTGTAGCCTGTGTTTAGCTAGCAGGCTGTGAGCTAGCTGAGATTAATAAAGCCAATAATCATAATAATACTGGACTGCATACAGACGAGTTGAAGTCACGATTCACTCCAATGGGTGTTGACCTTCGGTATTATGTTGTTTGTAAATATATATATCATAAAGGGACGTGTTCCTGATGACAGTTGGCACGCATGTTGCTAGCCTGGCCAATGATTAAATGACACTGAGTGTAATGACTGAGCTAATGATATATAATATGAATGTGTGGCGTTATTACTAAGAGTTTCGTGTTGTAGTAAGCCAAGAAAAGATGCACATGTCATGTCACTAGTGTCAGATATTATAAGTACTTGAAATATGTGAAGAAATCATTCAGGGAGCTAGTATAAATTAAAGAGTAGAGGCATTAGATTTGTATAGATGATGGTTGATTTTATACAGTTAAATACAGTGGCTTTGTCTTAAAACCTATTGAGCTGCCTACCTAGATAACATTTTGGGCATCATAGATGTGTTCAAATGCGCCATTGATGTACAAAATGGTAAATATTGAGTCATAAACTATCAGTTTGATTAAAACCTTTCCATCTTTTGAGAATTTGCTAATTGCTGTCTGTGGTGGACACGACATTTTAAACATATGAAACTGAAAGACTTATTTTTCTTGTTGAAATTAAATCAGCTGGCATAGATTTATCTTGAATAAACATTATCAAACAGTAGTTAGTTTCTGAGTAATTGGAAATTATGCACAAAAAAATATTCTGATATTCTGTTCACAAGACATGTTTACCTTTTTTAGCTTTTTACTTTTTTTTCTTCACGTCTCATATTTCATTTCAGGCTCTTCACTGTCTCACTGATAAACAAGTACAACATTTGAAAATAAATAAATAATTTAAAAACTTGAAATTTTATTAGTGGCAGTATTTGGGAAATTACACAAAATTGTGGTATAGTTGTAATTTGTGATTTATATCATTTAAATTGTATAATTTTCACACAATAACAAAATGGGTATACTTATTAAAAATGATTATGGTTTTAAAAATGCATTTTTAAGATGCATTTTCATATTTTATAATTGAAATTCTGGGTCTGGTTTAAGGATAAAACAGGGAAAACTATACATAATAAAAAGCATTTGAAAAGCATGTTGAAAGCTTAAAAAGAAAAAAAAGTAATAAAACTAAAGAAACAAAAGCAATCAATAATTAAATGTAATACAAAAGTACAAATAATAATAAAAACATTTGGTTCAGTTTTAACAGATTAAAAAAATAATAATAATTAATCAACCCCAGGACATAAAAGTTTCTTACAGACATTAGAAATAAAAGAAAGAGCCAACTGCTTGCCTTATTATAAATGCTTTGTGAATCATCTTCAATAAGGCTTTGATTTTTCTGGGCATGTTTAGACAGAGAGATCTTCCATAATATCTGGTTCATTGTGTTATATGTGAATACATTCACACTCTTTTTCTCTAACTGTCTGTATCCTCTTCTGTGTCTTTTTACTTAGAACAAGGGTTCCCTCCAGTTTGAGGACAAGTGGGATCTTATGCGCCCCATTGTCCTTAAGTTGCTTCGCCAAGAGTCCGTAACTAAGCAGCAGTGGTTTGATCTTTTCTCGTAAGGCCCTATAAACTCAGATCTTTTCCTATCCTACACATTAACTACAGTGTTTAATGTTCACTGAATGTTCAATCTGTCTTCCTATTCTCCTCCATTCTCACAGAGATGTTCATGCAGTTTGTTTATGGGATGACAAAGGACCAGCAAAGATCCACCAGGCCCTCAAGGAGGACATCTTAGATTTTATTAAACAAGCTCAAGCGGTAAGGTTTAAGCCACCTGTTGATGTTTCTTCAGCAGAATCATGTCTCATTCTCGATCGTTGGTGTTTAGCGAGTGCTCAGTCACCAAGATGACACGGCGCTCCTCAAGGCTTACATCGTGGAGTGGAGGAAGTTCTTCACGCAGTGTGACATTCTGCCCAAGCCGTTCTGCCAGCTGGAGATCACCCTGATGGGCAAACAGGGCAGCAACAAGAAGTCCAATGTGGAGGATAGCATTGTTAGGAAGGTGAGCAGGATAAAAGCGGGATTTTTAGGTTGATTTCCTAGAATGGGATTCATTCTGCTTTTTACGTTCTCGCAGCTGATGCTGGACACTTGGAACGAATCTATATTCTCCAACATCAAGAATAGATTGCAGGATAGTGCGATGAAGTTGGTCCATGCTGAACGGTTAGGAGAAGCGTTCGACTCGCAGCTGGTCATCGGGGTCAGAGAGTCGTATGGTGAGATTCACTCCAGGATATTCACTGGATTGAGTGAATGTTTTTAGTCATGAAAGCTGAAAAGTCTCTTACAATCTCTTTCTCAGTGAACCTGTGCTCCAATCCTGAAGATAAACTGCAGATCTACAGGGATAACTTTGAGAAAGCCTACCTAGACTCCACTGAGAGGTTCTACAGGACCCAGGCGCCGTCCTACCTGCAGCAGAATGGAGTACAAAACTATATGAAATATGTACGGCCTGCCAGACATCAGATTTTAGACTACATAATCTTCAACCAATCAGATTAGATTGCATAGTCGAGATGCTTGTTTTTGCATTCATATATTGTCATGTCTCTGTTTACAGGCAGACGCTAAATTAAGAGAAGAGGAAAAACGTGCACTACGATATTTAGAGACAAGACGTGAATGTAATTCTGTACAAGCGGTGAGTATATGATTGGCTTTTAAATAATCATGCATCGTGTGTAGAAATGAGGCAGTGAAACAGATTGAATTGAACAATTTTGTCTAAAATAGGGAATCGGTCATTAAAATGTTTTAGTAGTTTTACATCTTAAAATATTTGAAGTATTGTTATTTTTAATATTTCATTTAAAATAAAATAATATAACCAGGTTTGTGAGACTGAAATTGTGGATTGTTTTTTCCCTCAGCTTATGGAATGTTGTGTGAATGCACTGGTAACGTCATTTAAAGAAACTATTTTGGCTGAATGTCCAGGCATGATAAAACGGAACGAGACTGACAGTGAGTATGAGACTATTTAAAAAAATTTTATTAGATAAATTTAAAATGACCATTTTAGGTTTTATATACACTGCCGCTCTTTAGGATTTTATTTTATTTTTTAAAGAAATCTCATGCTCAATATTTATTTGATACATTTATAAAAATACAGTAAAAACACTAATGTTGTGAAGTTATTACAAATTAAAATAGCTGTTTTGTATTTGAATATATTTTAAAATGTGATTTATTTCTGTGATGGCAAAGCTAATTTTTTGGCATCATTACTCCAGTCTTCAGTGTCATATGATCCTTCAGAAATCATTCTAATATGCTCATTTGCTGCTCAAGAGTCATTTTAAAACATGTGCTGTTTAATATTTTTGTGGAAACTATGATACTTTTTGGATTTTTTTGATGAATAGAACATTCACAAGAACAGCATTTATTTGAAATAGAAATCTTTTGTTACATTATAAATGTCTCTGTCACTTTTGATCAATTTCATACACCCTTGCTGAATAAATGTATGAATGTCTTTCGTCACATAAAGGCTGGAATACACTACACGACTTTTAAAATCTGAACAGATTTTTAAAACACTAGGCATCATACAATTACCGACTTTGTAAATAGTGACAAAGGAAAACTGGATATCATACACTACATGACCGAGGATCATACACTACCAGACTTTAAAGTTGTTTTTCCGATCACAACAAACTCATGCAGAAACGTGCGCCTTGTTGCTAGGAGACGCATGACAAATGAAAACAATATATGTTCTAAAATCGACTGAAAATATCAAACATGTTTGATATCCTCCAACTGGATGGAATCAAAGTCTCAAGCTAAAAAATCGGAGCCTGTGACCATCATACACTACACGATTTTCTGTGGAATCTGTCAGCTGTAATCTGCAGACTGGCTCTGACTTTCCTCAACTAGGTCAACTTTTTCAGACTGTAAAATCGGGGCAAAAATCGTGTAGTGTATTCCAGGCTTAAACTTAACAATTCCAAGCTTTTGAACAGTACTGTTTTCCACGAAGATGGACTTTGCATACGTAATTTGCATACTGTATAGCTGTATGATATTTCTAAATATAAGCTTTTATTTTTAAACCTCTGAACTTTTCTTCCACAGAGCTGCACCTCATGTTCTCGCTCATGGATAAAGTGCCCAATGGGATTGAACCCATGCTCAAAGACCTGGAGGAGCACATCATCAGCGCTGGACTGGCAGACATGGTGGCCGCTGCCGAGACCATCACAACTGTGAGCACAACATTTGCAGAATTATTATATACTTTGTGGGTGTTTAAGAATTTTAGAGCATTAGCTGGCTTTTGTTATTCACAGTATGAATAAAGAATAATTGATTAATGTTGATAAGATGAATAATTAATTAATGGTCACAGTTTTTCTGTCTGGGTTTGAACCTTGACCGATAGATCCTCAAATATTAGGCAACCACAGGGTCATACTTGTGTTCATGCTTGTGTTTATGTTTCTCCTCAGGACTCTGAGAAGTACGTGGAGCAGCTCCTGACCCTGTTCAATCGATTTAGTAAATTAGTGAAGGAAGCGTTCCAGGATGATCCTCGGTTCCTTACAGCCAGAGACAAAGTGAGCACACCGCCCTATCCATATTCATTCTGGTGTCAGTAAGTAGCCTGCATGACTAGATCACACCGCAGATGGCTACCAGAGATCTGTGATGCCACAGGAATACAATGGAAGGTTATATAACAATAACTTCATTTGAAATGCTGTTGATTTTACTGAGAATGAATTGAGGTGTTTATTATTTTGAATGAATGAAGTTTTTATATCTCACATACCTTTTTAATGACATTTAACATTTTCCTACAGGCATACAAAGCAGTTGTGAATGATGCCACAATATTTAAGCTGGAGCTGCCAATGAAACAGAAGGGGTGAGTAACAGGTGCCTTCTGGGCTTCTTTTGACAGTCCATTTAAGTGAGATGTACAAAATAACCTTCTTTTAACTGATTTACAACACATTAACTCAGAAGCTGAAGTCATAGTTGGGTAAACCTCTATGTGGAGAGGTTTACTTTACAAAAACATGACTTTACAAAATAGGTGTATTTTTATATATAAATATATATTTATATATTTATATATATATATATATATATATATATATATATATATATATATGTGTATGTGTGTGTGTGTATATATATATATATATATATATATATATATATATATATATATATATATGTGTGTGTACCTGTTTTTCTATCCTGGTGGGGACTTAAACCTGAATACACACAGACTCATAGGGACTCGTGTCACGGTGGGGACCTAAAGTGAGGTCCCCATGGGTAAACAAGCTAATAAATCACACAGAATGAAGTTTTTTGAAAATCTAAAAATGCAGAAAGTTTCCTGTAAGGGGTAGGTTTAGGTGTAGGGTTGGTGTAGGGCAATAGAATATACGGTCTGTACAGTAGAAAAAAGCATTACGCCTGTGGAGAGTCCCCACAAGGATAGCAAACCAGACGTGTGTGTGTGTGTGTGTGTATATATATATATATATATATATATATATATATATATATATATATATATATATATTAGAGCTGTCAAAATTAACGTGTTAATAATGCATTAATGCAAATTAATTTTAATGGCACTAATTTTATTAACGTGCAATTAACGCAGCGCGCAATTCCTGTTTGACCCGTGGCCTAGCCCGTAGTCAGAGAAATGGATGGAGATTCTGACAATGTCACCAACTTAGCGACTTTTCAGACCCCTTTATCAACTAACTTTTTTTTTTTTTTCAAAAAGCGCCTAGCGACCAATCTTTAGGGTTTGCCCAAGCCTTATTTCTGAGACTCGCTGGTTCTGCCGCACGAGCGCGAGGTCAGCACGCACACCTCTCTCTGCGTCTGCTCTGTTCAGCGATCAGCTGAGAGGAGAAGCGCTTTCAGTTAAAACACATATTATGTTGCTTCTCTAATTTTACATGCAAGTATAACCGAAATCACAGCACAGCTATTGTCTTTATCTTATGTGTAGCCTATTTGATTTTATCAGACGATGGCATAATTATAAATAAGGATTTTTGTACAGATTAACATCTTGGAAGGGAGAGCTGGTTAAGTCTTAATGGGCTGCGTTTCAGTCACTATTTCAGTTATTTCAGTTCAGACACGTTTCAGTTATATTAATGTATGACTGAAAGGAACTGTCTTGAGAAAAGTTTCGATGGGAATGACATTTTCTTCCCCTCTTATCTCCGTATAAAGCAGCTCTGCTATGTTTACAGCAGTGACCAAGGAAACGGCTGGTTCACATGAGCCACCTGCTGTCAGAGAGTGAATCTGCATCTCAGACCTGCTGTTTTTGATTAATGCAAATATTTTATGTGGCATAAAAAAGGCTAAAGTCAGACCATTCTGTTTTTGCTTTAATTCCTGAAATGATACAATCTAATTCAAATCAAAAACAACTGCTCATGCAACATGGTTAATGTGATAACGTGATTGTGATTAAGATGCAGTGGTTGTCTCTAATTTCAAATGCCTACAGATATTTTAGTTTAAGGCCAGTTTCCTTGTTATAAAGCAAATAGCCAATAAATTTGCTTAAAAAAATTAGCAACCAGTATCAGAATCAACCAATTTCCAGATTGAAAAAACAAAACAAAAAAAAAACTGATTCTGAATCGGCCATGATCGGTGCATTATCACTAATTAAAATACTAAATAAAAGGGCCTCAAATTGGAAGTACAATCTGGGATGTCTTTTCCTATCAATTCTTCAATAGGCAGATCTTGTCTTTAATAAAGGCCGAGGTCAGGGATCTTTGGCTTAAAAAGGTTGGTGACCACTGTTCTATGTTAACTATGGTTTCACTAATAATAAACATATATTGCATAAAGCATCCATATTTGTCCATGCCAATGTTGAATTAGAGTATTAAAAATTTGAAATGTATTAATTTAAGGAACATTTAGAACAGATAAAAATGTGCGATTAAGTTGTGATTAATCATGAGTTAATCATGAGATTAATTGTGATTAAATGTTTTAATTGATTGACAGCCCTAATATGTGTGTGTGTGTGTGTATATATATATATATATATATATATATATATATGTGTGTGTGTGTGTGTGTGTGTGTAATTATGTATATCTGTAATTTCATGCCAAGGAAATATACATTTATAACAATATAATTTGTGTTATATTTCATTTTTTAAGAATGGAAAAAACAAAAAACTTAACATTTTAGTGTCATTGAGATACTATTATAGTTTTTATTAGTATTTTGAATTGTTTTTTATTTTTATGTTTTGTGTTAATTTTCATCTTAATTCTTTTTTTGTCTATATGGTTTGTCATGTCTATATGGTTTTCATTATTTGTTTTCTTTTTATTTCAGTTCATTTCATTTTTATTTCGGTTTTAGTCATTTTGGTATATCACAATAAACTAAATGAAAAGGAGAAATGTTGCTGTGGTGACTAGCTGAAATAAAATAAGTTTAAATTTTTTAGATTTTATTTCATGTAACAAAAATTATTTTATGGTTTTAGCATTAAAAAATAATAATCCTGCAAGTGAGCATTAGCGACCCATGTTTCAGTACTGTATCAGCTTGTATCAGTCGTGTTTGATGTTCCTAAATGCAGAGTGGGCCTAAAAACACAACCAGAGTCAAAGTGTCCGGAGCTGCTCGCTAACTATTGTGACATGCTGTTAAGAAAAACGCCACTCAGCAAAAAGCTGACTTCAGAGGAGATCGAGCTCAAACTGAAGGAAGTGGTGAGAGGCTGTTGTAGAAGTCACATGTTGTTGACTATAACTGTGGTTTTGTCCTCAAAAGTGGTTTGAAATGTAAATACTACTATTTTTTCCTGTAGCTACTTGTGTTAAAATACGTCCAGAATAAGGATGTGTTCATGAGGTACCACAAAGCCCACCTGACCAGACGTCTGATCCTGGACATCTCAGCAGACAGTGAGATCGAGGAGAACATGGTCGAGTGGCTCAGGGTGAGAATAAAAGACAAATAAGAGTGACTGAAATTCAATTTGAGTGATTTATACTCTAATGGCTCACTGTTTGGCGTGTTTCAGGAAGTTGGGATGCCTGCTGACTATGTGAACAAGCTAGCTAGAATGTTCCAGGACATCAAAGTGTCCGAAGATCTTAACCAGGTTTTCAAGGAAGTTCACAAACACAACAAGCTGGCTTTACCAGGTGACATACAAGCCCATTTTTCTCTTTATATAAGCATTTATACTTATATTTATATATATTTATATTCAGCAATTATGCTTTAAATATATCAAAAGTGGTCTCCCCTTCTGTTACCCAGCGGACTCTGTGAACATAAAGATCTTGAATGCTGGAGCCTGGTCACGCAGCTCAGAGAAAGTGTTTGTGTCTCTGCCCACCGAGCTGGAAGACCTCATTCCTGAGGTGGAGGACTTCTACAAGAAGAACCACAGCGGCCGCAAACTCCACTGGCACCACCTCATGTCCAATGGCATTGTGGGTTTATTTTATGCACTGGGTTAAGTGATTTGTAGTAACTGTGAATTGCAACTTGTAGCTAATCAGTCTGTGTGCTCTCTGATAGATCACTTTCAAGAATGAAGTAGGGCAGTACGACCTGGAGGTCACGACCTTTCAGCTGGCTGTACTTTTTGCCTGGAACCAAAGACCACGAGAAAAGATCAGCTTTGAGAATCTGAAACTTGCCACTGAGCTGCCTGATGCTGAACTGAGACGAACTCTCTGGGTAAGAACATGACTGGGGTGTCAAAACTGAAGGCCCATATATCGCATTTTATTCTATTAGATATTTGCCATGTTTCTGCTGTACTTATGACAAAGCTGCTTGTTTTTAAACTTTAAACAGCAACTGTAAGCATTGATATATTAACCTAATTCACCACATTTCATTATGTGATTCCAAAAGTTCCAAGAAATTTCTTCGGTAAAAACAGTAGTTATCTTGATTTCGTGTGTTTTAGCGTTTTAATTTAGATTACATTTTTTAATATTAATAGCACTTACAGTTATTTATTCATTTAAATAGTTTGTCATCCTGCGAGCCACTAGGACATTTGCTGAAGCTCACTGGTTTAACATGAACTAGGGATGCATCAATATTAAAATTCTGTATAATTCCGCATGTGAATATAGAGGTCACAACATTATAAAACTGGATATTGGTTTTTTTTTTTTTTTTTTTGATTACAATTAACAGTGTTATTAAATGATTAGTGTTTTTAAAGATCAGTTAGAAATATCTAATATGGACTGATTATGATCAATTAAAATATTGCTTATAGATGCTGTAACATCATCTTTTACGTAACATTTTCCCTCTCTTTTTGTACAGTCTCTCGTTGCCTTCCCAAAGCTCAAACGCCAAGTGCTGTTATATGAACCTCAAGTGAGCTCTCCCAAAGACTTCACAGACAGTACATTGTTTTTCGTTAACCAGGAATTCTCCTTGATGTAAGAACATGCCCTCTCCTGCTTGCTCTTTAGAAATTATCCTTTTATTTGGAAATAATAATAATATTTTTGTTTCTCCTCAGAAAAAACGCCAAGGTTCAGAAGAGGGGGAAAATAAACCTAATTGGCCGATTGCAGCTGACGACGGAGCGAATGAGAGAAGAGGAGAATGAAGGCATCGTCCAGCTTAGAATATTAAGAACACAGGTATGAAAAGCATTACTAGTCCTCTTTGCTCATGAACATTAGTCACTAAAGCCCAAAGTATACTTCAGTTGACGCGAATGCTTAGCGTATGCATACAGCCTAATGTGTAGCCTTTCAAAGTTTACTCCATTTCATAGTATGTGTGCGCACAGCAGCACTCGACACGCTAGAAAGTTTTCTTGTCCAGTGTCTGTGCTAATTCTCTACAGAAGTTATGTCAATAAAAATCTCTTTGTACTCGTTTAAACTAGTTGCGTGTAACAGAAGTGCTCATCAACATAGACGTTTGTTGTCGTTGTTTTGTCTCCTTTTTTTCTTTTTCAACTATGAAACAACGGTCTGTCCACCTTGTGGACAAACTAATTAGTGAAAAAAATGTAAGAAGTACAGTTAGAAAAAATGGACTGTGCATGTAGAGTACACAGTTACTATCCTGATGATGAAATTTGCATTGTGCACCGTTCGCATAAAAACCAAAGGAAAAAATGTTTGTAATTTTGACTGTTAAAAACCTGTTACATAGTTAACAATAAATTGCCTTACTTTATATTGTGAAAAACTAATAGCTCTAACAGGATTTTTAAAGGGATAGTTCACCCAAAAATGAAAATTCTGTCATTAATTACTCACCCTCATGTCATTCCAAACCCGTAAGACCTTCGTTCTTCTTCAGAACACAAATGAAGATATTTTTGATGAAATCCGAGAGATTTCTGACCCTACATAGACAGCAACGCAACTGGCACGTTCAAGGCCCAAAAACGTAGTAAGGACATCGTTAAAATAGTCCATGTGACATCAGTGGTTCAACCAAAAAATACTTTTTGTGCGCAAAGAAAACAAACATAACAACTTCTTTGTGTGCAGAAATTTGTGTGATGTCACATGGACTATTTTAACGATGTCCTTACTACATTTCTGGGCCTTGAACATGGCAGTTGCATTACTGTCTATGCAGGGTCAGATATCTCTCGGATTTAATCAAAAAAGTCTTCATTTGTGTACTGAAGATGAAAGATCTTGAACGAAGGTCTTGGGGGGGATTGGAACAACATGAGGGTGAGTAATTAATGACAGAATTTTCATTTTTTGGTGAACTGTCCCTTTAAGTAATTTTACAGTAAAATACTGTTTGTTTTTTACAGTGGACTTAATGTGTTTCTTTCTTCTACTGCATCATTTTAGGAGGCCATCATTCAGATCATGAAGATGCGTAAGAAGATCACAAACGCTCAGCTGCAGACTGAGCTAGTGGAGATCCTGAAGAACATGTTCCTCCCTCAGAAGAAAATGATCAAGGAACAGATCGAGTGGCTCATTGAGCACAAGTACATCAAGAGAGACGAGACGGACATTAACACCTTCATCTACATGGCGTAACGCGGAAACGACTCCAGAGATGATCCGTGACCGTTCTGGAGGACGCCGTACCTGTCGAGGATCAGCAGCGGGGGAGGGATGGTGATGTCTCGAAGATATTGCTTAGGCTGCTGGTCTGGCGGCGTAGTCATGAGCTTGTTTTAACGACAGACAGTCACACAACAGATTAAAAAATGTATTTAAAAAAAAATAAATCCCTGCCTTACCTTACAGTGAAGACACATGGGATGAGGATAGGAGATAAAAAAAATAAGAAAAAAGACAAAAAGGATTCTATTTTTGCCATTGGTAGTCAGTATGCATGGTGGGCGGTTTGCCTTTTGTATGTGTACATCTCCAGCAGCATGCGGTCAGTGGGAATGTCACATTCATCCCAGGACTTGTTTGTGTGTGCCGTGTTACGAGTGTTTTTTTTTCCCCCCTCCCACATCCTCCGTCTGGACCTTCGAAGCGTCCCATCCTCAGCGTGCAACCTGGGGCGAGAGCCGTCCCACCGTTACAAACACCTGGCCTTGCATGACGACACCGGAGTCACTGAGGAGCGCGGGCCGGGATGGAGGACTAGCATTAGCACTTTTCACACTCTCTACCACAATATGTCAGCATGGCTTCATTTGGGTTGTTTTTCACGTCTTCGGGTTTCATTAGAATTTTTCCTTCGTCAAAATATCGCAAATGAAAGATTTGATTGGCTAATAGCAGTTTAGGCGACACGTTACTCTTTAAAATGCCATGAAAAGACATCCTGGCATTCAGACGTCACAAAGGGTCAAGGTCTGTGGAGAAAATCTATCAGTTTGCGATGTTTTTTGCGTTACCGTTGCGCACCAAGTCAGTAGGTCAGTGTAATGTAGTTGCAGTTTCTTTTTTGTTTACTACACTTTTCCTTTATCGGTCTCAAATAGTGACTGAGATGCTGACTGATTAGCTTGTGATGAGGTGGCCCCACTAACTCTAACTTATAGCCTACTCATCGAACCTGTTGAATTTTAGCCACAGCTCCGGTTTATTGTCATCGCGCCATCACGGCTTGAGCCTAAAAAAGTGGTAAAGCACAGTTACAAGAGTCCAAGTAAAGCAAGCACTGCTCCAACCTCAGGTAAAGTAGGGCAGAGTTATTTTAAAAGTAGGTTGTGCTAACTTTCATTAGCGCCTCGCGGTTCTTGTTAATCACAGATTGCCAAAGCAAAGCACAAGAGTGCTGATCTCAAAATCAAATAACATAGGATCTATTACCGTTATTGTTTTCCCTCCATTTCCGAGATCACCCTCCTCGCCACATTTAGTGGAAAACAGGAAGTCTGGGCCTTTTTTTTTTTTGACTCATTATTACCCTATTATGACCAAGTATCTATGAACAAAAGCTTGTGCAATTACTGATCAGCTGTTTATTATAATCAAATGAACTGTCAGCATTTAAATACGTGCAAAAAAAGTATTAACTCTTATTTTCCAGGCAGATTTCATATAGTGATAGTATCTGGTCAGTCTAGTTTCTCAGTGGGTTTGGAGTGACAGTTGACTTAAACACCAATGTGTTTACTATATATCAGCCTGCCAGTGTGTCCTCAATAAAAAATAACAACAAAAATATCATTTTACTGGCTGATGATGTCTAGATTTGATTGTACGTTCATATCCAACCTCAAAACATGACGTCCCAGTGAAATCCTCACTGATATTTCTATGACATTGCTGCAGTTCAACTGTCCATCTCCACTATGGCATTTCTGTCAATTATGTTTGTTTTTGTCTGTTTTTAATGCAACGCAGTCACTCATTTGTATCCCCAGTGTTTGATTTCACATGGTAACTGACATAGTGAAAAGGTTCCCTATGATTGTACTGAAAAGCCGTTCTTTATAAGATCCAGATGTACAACAGTGTTTGAGAACATTGTGTTATTTGATTGTCCACTTTATTTATTGATAACTTAAGCATGTTTGAGAGGACGAGTGTGTGTGTGTGTGTGCGCGTGTGTGTGTGCGTGTGTGTGTGCACGCTTAGGAGCCTTTTACAACAGGGTGCTGTCATATCCTGTTATGTTTATGCATTTTCATTTTTGGAATTTAAAATGGATGTTTCTGCTGACTGTGTGTTTTCCTCTATCAATTTCTCTAGGTAAATACTTATAATTTTAATAGGACAAGCACTATGATTTTCATATTTATCAATCACTGTTGGAGTTTGTTGTGTGCTTGTGTTATTCTGAAGCCAATTTGAATGACATCAAATGAAATGCAGTCCCGAAAGCTGAAATTTCAGTTCATTGTAGAGGAAGATGATGAAACTGAATAAAAATGGTGTGAATGACCTTACGAGGGAATGCTAGGTGAAATTATGAATTATCGTTTGCAAATTTATACATTTTCTCTGATGCACATGGTATGTTCCAGTAATAAAGTCTATGTGCACATCATTCAGTGGTATAATGCAATAAGTGAGCGTGAAACAACATTTTGAAATCTGTTGATGGAATTTTCTCTAATAAAGTTGCGTACACATATGAACACTCACTATTAAGTTGATTATATTGCACTGAAATGGTCCCATGTGTGAGATGGAGATGATAATTTGATTTCATGAGTGACACAACGGTATTTTCATCATTCTAATACTGTACTGATAATGTGCACTTACTGTTGTTTTTGTCACTCCACTATATCACATACCAGGAGGAGTGGTGTTTGTGTCTTATTTATCGCTCTCTTGTTTTGTAGAGCGTCTTCCATCATTGTCACAGAGTTTTGTTCATTACAAATGATCCAAACACTGACTAAAATGTAAGGGTTTGTGTTTATTCTTTAAAGAATAGGTCACTTTATACTTACATATACAGGTATGTTCTGGTGATAGTTTTAGAGTGAACTGGACAGTTATCAGTATTAATTTGAATGACACATGAGGACAGTTCTGCAATTATTCCCCACATACACTTTCTGGTAAACGGTTCAGAAACTGAACACACAAGTTCCCTGTATAGTGTGACACACTGCTGTTACAACAAGTCAAATGTAAGTGTAGTTCTGAGAAGGTGCATTTTTTTCTGCCAATGACTGTCTGTTTTCAAGATTTCTTGCCTGGAGCTTTAAAAGCTTCAAGAATATTTGAGAATTAATGAGTATGAGGTGAATGTCTGCCATTGTACAGTGATGATCTGGAACGGATGCTATTCTTGCAGTGTGAGTGTGAACCATTTCCATGTACTGGATTTTTTTTTTTTTTTTTTAATGTTGCATAATTTATTTACTGGCGAAATAAAAAAAAACTATTTGAATGAGGCTTATGTGAGTTTTTTTTATTTTTTTTTTTTTAAATTCTGTTTCTACAACACCCTGAACAAATAATATGGCAATACCATAACCCTGTGCAATAAAATTGAACTAAATGAATGATCTTTTAATCTTATACGGTTCTCTCGGCATATTTATTTTTTGACTGGAAAATATTTTACATAAGAAAAAGTATTATTATACAGTGGTGGCCAAAAGTACTAGAACAGTAGTATTTTCACTAGCTAAAAAAAATGGTTTTAAGTCAGTTATTTCTATCTTTTGCTGTAGTGTGTCAGAAATATCAGTTTACATTTCCAAACATTAAAGTGCCCCTATTATGAGTTATGAAAGGTTCATATTTTGGTTTTGGGAGTCCCCAACAACAGGTTGACATGCATGCAATGTCAAAAAACACTTTCATTGTCTTATAACATGCATTTATTTTTACTTTATTTGCTCAACGACTCCCACACGATTCGCTCAAAGATTCATATTTCCAAACCCCTCCTTTGCGTGACGCTAATCTGCTGTGATTGGTCCGATTGATCGATTTTATTTCCATTTCATAATAAAAGCAGCGTTTGTGAGCCCAGTGCTGCTTTGTTTACAGCCATTACCGGGGAAACAGCTATTTTACCGCTCCAAAAGCTGCATCAAGTTCCAAATAATGAATTTGCATTTTCATTCAGACCAAAGCGAAAAGACCAACACGTGCGCGGGCAATATGCTAATGTTTCATGTTGACGTCAACATGAAACGGCTTGGGATTCGTTTTAAAAACGACTCGTTTCATCACAGATTGCTACGTGTTACCACTTGAAAAGCTCACTTATGATAAACACCAAAAATCTGACAAATTCTGGTTGATATGGTCTCCCCTTTGGGAATACATAAAAAAAGCTCTCTTGATGTACATATAGGACTGTTTTTTTAATTTCCTTTAATTTTTGTATAGTTCTTATTTAAAGAATGCTCTAAAATGGTGTGATATCTTTTTTTTAAAAATTTTATTTATTATTTGTTTTTCTTCGCTTTTTTCCATCCATTTTCACTTCTTATCTTTAGTGTTTTGTACATTCTGTAATATGAATATATGGTGTGATACTGTTAATGTTATTTGATTTTGTGGGCAAATAAAAAAAACAAACAAAAAAAACGACTCGTTTCAATGATTCAGAGTCGACTCTTTCTTTTGAGAGACAAGTTTATACACGGTGCACTTTCAGATTTAAAACTTTACAGGATGTTTTCATTCACTTAGAGCTGTGTTACACACTGCATGAAAGGTAATTTTCAAAAATCCATAATAGGGGCACTTTAATTTTGCCATTAATTGTAATAATCCAGTGAGATTTTTATCTGACAACAGCTAGTGCTCCACACAGAGATCTGATCTCACCATCATCCAGTCTGTCTGGAATGACATGAAGAAACAGAACAAACTGAGACAGACTAAATCCAGAAGAACTGTAGCAACGTCTTCAAGATGCTTCAAGAGACCTACCTGCACAGCTACAGTACTGTTAAAAGTTTTAGGCGCTTGTGTAAAAATACTGTAAAATGAGGATGCTGTCAAAAAATAATGTCATAAATAGATTTTATTTATCAATTAACTTCTATTAACTAAATTAAATCAACATTTGGTGTGAGTCTGACCGTTCTTTTGCCCTAGGTGTCATTCCAGACAGACTGGATGAAGATGAGATCAGATCTCTGTGTGGAGCACTGGCTGTTGTTTGGAAATGTAAACTGATATTTCCTACTGACACACTACACCAAAAGATAGAAATAACTGACTTAAAACCATTTTTTAGCTAGTGAAAATACTAGTGTTCTAATAATTGTGGCCACCACTGTACTTGTGTCTCAAAACAACCGTTAATGCTAAAAGGCTATAATTTTATCATGTCTTACATCTAGAAATAGCAATATACAATGGAAAAAGCAAGCATGCCTGATTTGGTTTTATGTCAGAGCAAAGAATGATTAACAAAACAAGTGAAGTATGTAAATCTCCGCCCTGCGTTTGGACCAATAGCAAGTAATGAATTTGAATGTGGTGCAACGCTGGCTTTAATATAGAATTTCTGCAAATTTTATATTTCTTTGACGTTCATACTATGGGAGGCAACAATATGTCATTAACTAATAATAATAATATACTGTTAAAAACAGGTTTATAAATAACACTCACCATAGATGTAACACATAGCGTAAGAGAGACCTATATATTGAAGCAGTCTCACTTCTCTTAAATGCCCGGATGAACCTCGGTGGTCCGGGGTGCAGGCTTCAAACCTGTAGCTGCCTAGCGGCAGAGTGGTTCAATTCCACCTTTCGGGCGCATAAGAAATGAACTGGTTAGGAAGTAAGTATACAATACATCTTACCTTTTAAAGGTAACTATGAAATACTGAACTATTTTAACCCCCCACGAGAACACTACTGTTAAACCCCCGGAAGCTCAACCGAGCAAACAACCAATCAGCGAAGTAAACAATCCACTGAACCAATGGCAGTGCTCACACGCGTGTCTATCATAGGAAATGACGTGAGGTGCCCTTGATTAGCTTTACAGCGTGTGCTGGACTGAGAGGCTAGCAGGCTAACACTGATCATGTAAAATTAAATTAAACATTGTCCGTTCGCGTCATTCCCCGGTAAGAAAGCTGAACTGTATACAAGCCTTTTTCTTATCGTTATTAGTTTAGCATTTTTATATTATAAAGCGTATATTTCTCATATCTTTGGCTGTAGCTTATCAGCTAGTTTACAGTTTTACTCTACATACATACATACATACATATATATATATATATATATATATATACTATATAATAATATATTAGTATCTATACCCTTCTTACCCTTCTATACCCTCTATACCCTTCTTTCTAAGGTTTAGTCCAATAAAATGCCACTACACAAGTATCCACCAAAAATCTGGGAAGCCCTGAAGCTGCAGAAGGGCATCTACACCCGTTTGCCCCAGCACTACCTGCGCTCTCTGCAGGACACAACCCCTCCTTCACCTGTGCACTGGAAACCTCTGGGTGTCAAATACAGACTCATTCCTAAATCTGGACACAGAGAGCGAGTCCAGGATGTGTCTATCCCTGTCTATCATCCGCCAGAGTCACAGAGTGGACTCTGGGGTGGAGAAGGCTGGATATCTGGTTTTAGATATGCCAAAGATGACAAGGTAAGACCAAAGAGACAGCTGTAGTAAAAGAGAATTTGGGTTCTTTAATGTGAATCGTGGATAAATAGGAATGTTTCTTGAAGACAGCTTATCCTATAGTATGTAATATGTACTTGTCACACCAGCTTTCTACAAGACTGCGCAAAACCTGGAAGCCGCAGCTGTTTAACAGAGAGCTGTACAGTGAGATCCTCGACCAAAAATTCACTGTTGCGGTCACAGCTCGCACGCTGGACCTTATTGATGCTGCTTTTGGCTTTGACTTCTACATTCTTAAGGTGAGAAGTCCTCAAAAGTCTGTATGTTTTTATCATTTTCCAAAATTATAATCAATTTAAATGTTAATATATATTTATATAGTAATATTTATTGTATAAAATGTTTTATTCATTATTGTAGATTTATTATCTTAAAAAATTCTGAAGTCCTCAAAAGTCTATAGCGTTTTAGCATTTTACAAAATTCAAATAATTATACATAAGTTTATATACTAATATTTATTGTACAAAGATGTTTTATTGTGTGTATATATATATATATATATATATATAATAATTATTATTATTATATAAAAACATTTAGTCCTCAAAAGTCTTTGGCATTTAGTATGCCTTTTTATTTGACAAAGATTACAATAATTTTATATGATAATGTGTTTATGGAATATTTTATAAAATTGTTTTATTTATTACATTTACATTTAGTCATTTAGCAGACACGTTTATCCAAAGCGACTTACAAATGAGGACAATAGAAGTAATCAAAACCAACAAAAGAGCAAACAACGTGCAAGCGCTATGACAAGTCTCGGTTAGCCTAACGCAGTACACGTAGCATGGTTTTGTTGTTGTATTTTTAAAGAAATGTATTATTGTATATAATTAATTTTATTATATAAAAATGAAGGACACATGTCTGTTTTATTATTTTACAGAATGATGATAGTTTTATCTAATATATTTTTTATATATTAATGTATATTGTATAAAATGATTTCAGCTACTTCAAGTCATCACAAGTTTGTGGCATTATGTTATTATTTTGTATGAATTTAAGTAGTTTTATATAATGTTTATATAGTAATATGTGTTATATAAAACTGTACAACTTAATATATGTCAACTGTTTGTAAAACCATTCTTGTGTAAAGGGCCATTCGGTTCAGTGTACTGTAACAATTTTTATAAGAATCCATTTTTTTAATCATTTATACTAGAAAATCTTACAGCAAAATGTGGTCGATATCTTGTGTGTATTTCTTTTAAATCAGACCCCGAAGCAAGATTTGAACTCCAAGTTTGGAATGGATCTAAAACGTGCGATGCTTTTACGTCTGGCACGGAAAGACACAGATCTGTACCCCAATGATCCGTCTCGCAGGGAGAAAATCTACAACCACTACAAGGTGAGATGAGTTGATTAATGGTTATGTATATTTGCAGCCATATGGTGGTGATGATCAGCCTGTGTGTTTTCTTCACTTGCCTTTCTCGCATTTCTTACAAGCAGCAGTTTGAGATCCCAGAAGAGGAGGCTGAATGGGTGGGCTTGAGTCTAGAGGAAGCAGTAGAGAAACAGAGACTACTGGAAAAGAAGGTAATGAAATGAATGGGAATTTGAAGGATAGTCACAGCATGTCTAATCGTTGTCATCAGATAAATATTACTCTGTTTTTTTCTTTCTCAGGATCCAGAGCCTCTTCACAAGGGTTTGGTGAAGACGCTTGTTGAGGAGCTCGCCATTAAGAAGCTCTCAGAGCCTCAGATTGTGGAGAAAAAATGATGACTGTTCTCTTCTCTGCCATCCTCCATGTCTGTCATACGGTCTGAAGAATAAACGATAATGTATTTATTTTGTATTAACATCACCAACAGCTTGCTGATATTCTGTAAATATATCATTTTTACTTCATAATAAATTAAATCAGAGGTGTACTTGCCAATCTGACTGGAATACCTTATTTTCTGGCTGTGTTTGGAAACTGGAATGTCCTAGTAACACTGGTTCCCATTGGTTATCTTTTTGGAAACCAAATCCTAACATTCTAGGAATTTTTTTCAGGTTCTGTTTAGGTTCTTTAGGTATACAGACTTTCTCTAATGGTTATTTATAGGTTTTATAGGAACAGTTTACAAATTGAGAAGTTTACATACAGTTTTTTTTGTTTTGTTTTGTTTTTTGTTTTTTTAGTGAACTGTATATTGTGAATTGCACATAGTGTAAGTCCGTCACCGAATTTGTTTGTATCACTCCGCTTGAAAGTCTGTTGATTATGGGTGAGCATATTTCAGTGACACTTTATCCAAGCTACATATTTACGCCAGTAGGGGACGACAAGTGACTGTTTTTATTAATTAATCATTGAAACGTTCATTCAAACGATTTGTTTAAAGACAAGGACAAGCAGTCACTGTGTGTTGCTCAAAGACTCAACGGCTGATTCTGTCGGGATCTGTTACCAGTGAAAGAAGAAAATAGACACAAGTAAGTGACAATATTGGGACTAAAATATTAGTTACTCATTAACTTAAAGTTTTTAAAAGCTGTTGTATAAAAGTAATGTAATTTTCGTCAGAAAAAAAAACGCTTGTTAGTAAGCAGTAGCTACTGAATGCAGTGCTTGATAATTCCTGTCAAAAATAAATTTAATCGTAAATTCACATTACAAAATGTTTAAAGCAATTAGTTATTTTGAGAGTACAAATGTATGTTGTCTAAAAACCTTCCTTTTGGCGCCATGCGTTTTATACACTCTCATTGCCCAATACTGAACTTTCTATATAGGTTTTACGACAGTTTCCGTAGAGCTTGTCAAAGTTAAACCTGGATAGTCAGAAGTTGCAACACACACACAGACAGAGCGCGAGTGAGGCAAACTTTGTTGTTCACATTAATAGATGTTAAAGGTCATCTTGAATCATGTGGACCGAGGTGTGAAATCACTTCTCACGAGAGTCACAAGACTCACAACACACAAACATCTGTTGTTTAAAGTCACTGACTTTTGGCTATGTCATAATGAAAGCTTGAATAAAATAACTCAAAACATTAATTTAAGCATCATCTCTTAAAGTTTGATGAAAGACTGAGAATCGATTTTGTCAGAGATTGCCACGTTAAATGTGTAGCTTTTGCTCTGAACTCTATATATAGTATCAGAGAAGTGCAACAAAGCACAACAATAGCTGTAGTGAATGAGGAAGTGACTGAACTTCTTTTTTTCTCTTGATTCCCTCATAGCTTTTAATTATAAGAATGTATATGGCAGGAAATCCAGGGTTTGGAAGGTTTGAATTCCTTTCAGACTGATGGAAATTTACTTCTGAATTGAACTCAGTGAAATCGATTGAGGCATCTACATGAAGGCTTTTCAATCTGATTACTAACACATTATTTGGATGTAAATAAATGTAGCTAATGTTAATGCTGTGAGGTGGATTTGTTTGGACTTTGGCCTTAGTGCCGCCCACTCTCGAGACAGGAAGAAATTATAATTTAACCGGTTACTAATAAAACAAGTACACTAAGGGACAGCAAAACAGTCATTTTCCAGAACACATGATTTTAATATTGACAGCAACAACACACTATAAGAAGCAGAATGTGACAATATTTGATAGCAACTAAAGGATTTTTACACAGCACAATAAAAATCACAGCAGTATTACAGACATTAATATGTGTATAAATGAACAAAATGCTTTCCAATGGTTATGAATGTGAATCCAGCTTCCTTCAACATTGATGTGACAGACAAAATCACGAAAATCTTTTTGCCACTGACTTCATTTCAGTTTCCTATGTAACCTCACATCATGACATAACCAGGCGAGACATGTCAAGTTTCCAGGGATAAGTAATGTGACTATTCTCAATGAAAAATAAAATCCTGTACAAAGCAGCCAATCACAACCTATTTGATGTTTAATATACAACTACTTTTGAATATAAAAAATCCAAATCCCCTCTGACCCATTAAAATGTGTTAATGTATTTTAAATTACATAAAACATATTACCAAAGCCAAAAAAGGTCAAATGAAACATTTCCCTTTCTTTGTGCTTTCGGTTAGACTTTGGTTAGCAAGCCAAGAAGTCATTCACACAGAAGATTTCTTTGTGTTTAAAAACATGAGAGACAGGCAGTGGAATGGAAAAACCCCCCAAAAAAACGCAAGGTCTGGAAAAGTTCAGAAGCTGAACTTTTTTAACTTGTCATGTACAATACACAAGTGCAAAGGTCAAACGCATCCGTCTTGTGCATGTTTACATAGAAAAACAATGGAAAAGTGAAGTGGAAAAATGTTCTTTGTGAACAGTTCCTAACAGCCTTGCATAGTGCTAACTAGTTAACCGAATATCACAATAACACACTATTTTTGATCAAGAATTACAAACAGCCACCAAATGGCAGAGGATTTAGTGTAGAAGTTTACTGTTGCCCGATTAGATGACAGAAATGGCTATTATCACATTGTCGTGTCACACCTGGCTTGATCATGGTGTCAGATTGGTATGAATTACATGAATTAATCCAACTGCTACTTCAGAATTGTGTTTAAATGTTTAATTTTGTCCCCTTAATGCTGTTAACTGAAATTGCTCTGTGGATGAACTGTTCCGAAATGTTCAAAACAAATATCACGTTACATGTAACACTTAAATACAAAGTGAATTTGGGTCTGGGACCATCTACACGATACTAATAGGTTCTGTTCTGAAATCCACACAATAAATTAGTGAAAGACAGAGACACTTTTCATAACTGGCACATCACAAGCAATTGAGCAGCATCGGTTGCTCCCTTTTTTTACCAGAAAACGCAATGGCTACATGCTTCTCCCGCCTTTCATTGGCTACCATGGTGTCTTGTCCATTTACAAGCCTAGTGACTGAGCAGGTGATTTACTTCATTAGTATGTTCACACTACCAGACAGGAAGTCAGATAGTGCCAGCTGAACAGGTTTGGCAGTCAATAACAAGTTTGACTTAGTCTCTGTGTTTTCCTAGTCCAAAAACGATTTTATAGTCAACAGTGACTGTATGTCCAAAGTCCCAATAGTCAAGTCAAAAGAGTCCACAGCGGCATTCAGTGGCCCAGGTCATTCTCGCTCTTCACAGTGGAGAAAATGAGGCCTTCGATGTTCTCCAGATCTGCTGGATAGGCCTGATTCTCATTCACCATCTGACTGAAGTGTGCGTCGTTTATAGACGACATGTTCATCATAGGTTGACTGACGTTCAATTTCATGTCTGTGCCGTCTAAACCAAAGTTGAGATCGCCAGGAAAAAATAACTGATTAAGAAACTGGTCTGAACTTTGCTGGGATTGGTCTGGTCTGAAGCTTGCAAGGCATTGAGAAATGCCTTGGAGGACGGTGTCCAAAGTGTCTGGGTCCAGGCTAACACAACTGTCCTCATGTTTAAAGTCTTCATTATAGTGGATTTCCTCCATAACCTGGGATGGCATGTGGATCCCTCCATCCATAACAGGGACTTCCATGGAAGCATTGGGAACGTTACATTCGTAGAACGGGTTGTCAAAATGCTGCGGCATGCTGATTTCATTCGCAATGTCTTGATCTGAGAGAAGAGGAAAATAAAACACTGATGTAGTCAACAAAGATTGAGAGAGTGATATTAAAGGGATAGTTCACCCAAAAATGAAAATTCTGTCATTAATTACTCACCCTCATGTCGTTCTAAACCCATGAGACCTTCATTCATCTTCAGAACACAAATTAAGATATTTTTGATGAAATCCAAGAGTTTTCTGACCCTGCATAGACAGCAAGGGTACTACCACGATTAAGGCACAGAAACGCAGTAAGGACATCGGTAAAACAGTCCATCTGACATCAGTGGTTCAACCATAATTTTAAAAAGCTACGAGAATACATTTTGTGCACAAAGAAAACAAAAATAACAACTTTATTCAACAATTCGTCTCTTTCACGTCACCCTGGCACCATTTTGGAGAGTATTACTACCTTTGCGTTTGTTTTGAATTGGACGCAAAAATACTTTGCGCAAAAAAAGTATTCTCGTAGCTTCGTAAAATTATGGTTGAACCACTGATGTCACATGGACTGTTTTACCGATGTCCTTACTGTGTTTCTGTGCCTTGATCATGATAGTACCCTTACTGTCTATGGGAGGGTCAAAGAGCTCTCAGATTTCGTCAAAAATATCTTAATTTGTGTTACGAAGGTCTTACGGGTTTGGAACGACATGAGGGTGAGTAATTAATGATATCATTTTCATTTTTGGGTGAACTATCCCTTTAAGGTATCTGTTTATTTTAGAAACATTCTTACTTTGAGGAACGCTGCATGTCTCGCTGAACTTCACATCAGCCTTCATTTTCCTCTTGCGGTTGACTCCGTAAGGATCTGCAGATCAAAAGAGCAAATCAGATTAAGCTTCCTTCCATGTTACAGGGTGACAGGAGCATGTGATGGTGCTGACTAAAATGGCACTGAGTATAACAGAATCTTTTGTGTTCTATAGACAACAGAAGACCTTTTATGAAGTATTACAGTTTCCTCATGCATACTTTCAGTTTAAACTACTATAATGCTATAATGACACACCCTCTTTTTGCAATATTTTAGAAAGTAGCAAGAGAAAAGCTGATTCATATTTGGGATGCAAGGCGTGTCTTTGCTTCAGTTAACCGTTCTGTTGGTCTACTTTTGTATGGTATTACTTTTAAACACAAGAAACCTGAAAGCGCCACATAACTGACATTTTTAGGACCAATACACCTTAAGAAAAATTACACACTACCATTCTTCATATTTATTTATTTATTTACAAAGAAATGCATACCATTATTCAGGAAGGATGCACTAAATGAATCAAAAATTACAAAAGTCAAGACTATTTCTGTTTCAAATAAATGTTGTTCTTTTGAACTTCGTTTGTTGAAAGAATCCTGGAATAAATGTATCAGAGTTTCCACACAAATATTAAGCAGCACAACTGTTTTCAAAATTAAGTATAAAAATGTTTCGTAAGCAGCAAATCAGCATATTGTAATATGATTTCTGAAGGACCATGTGACACTGAAGACTGGAATAATGATGCTGAAAATTCAACTTTGCATCACAGGAATAAATTACATTTTAAAATATATTAAAATAGAGTTATTTTAAATTGTAATAATTTGACAATATTACTGTTTTACTGTATTTTTGATCAAATAAATGCAGCCTTCGTGGACATAAAATACTTTTTTCAAAACTCTGACACCATATTTTTGAATGGACGGATATACACTGAACAAAATTATAAACGCAACACTTTTGTTTTTGCCCCCATTTTTCATGAGCTGAACTCAAAGATCTAAGACTTTTTCTATGTA
>JAFVLL020038610.1:0-5000 GCA_021397915.2 Tor tambroides
CAGTGTAATATGCCACGTTTGTCATTGTGTAACAGATCATTACTATCACCATGGAGATGCAGATGGCAAGAGGCACCGTCCTGGGGAATGGAAATTAACACCTAAGTCATCACTGCGGTTTGGTTTTCCATGCTAGAAACAGCTGAATTAAACCATCAGACTTCTTCAGCAGAAATCACATTTGTTATATCCAATCACTAACCTCTCAGGATTCTCCACCTCCTCAGTCACAAAATTCAAGTAAAACCTGTACGAGACCAAAACATGTATTCAAGGACTTTATAGGCATTATGGGATTTGTGTGGAATTAGAAGGTGGGCTCACCAGCCGGCATAGGCGTACATCCCTGAGTAGAAGGCGAGAGGAAGTCCTGACAGATGTACAGTGTTGACTTCAAATGCATTCTCAAAGTTTTTGGTCTCCCCTGCAGATGAAACCAGTGGCAAATCATTAGCATTATGGTAAGCTAACACAGCCTGATATTCTGTTTAATTTGAGATTAGTCAAACCTATTCTATTGAGTGGACCCTAATTAAAAGTAATGGTTATTCCAACATTATATAAATGGAAATGAAATATGAAATGAAAAAATAAATAAATAAAACTATATAATTGATATTGATTAAATGTGTGTGTGTGTGTGTGTATATGTGTATGTGTATATATATATTTGGGGGTTTTTTTAGGATTTTTTTTTTTTTTCAGGATTCTTCAATTAATAAAGTTCCAAAGAACAAAATTTATTTGAAGAACAAATTTGTACAATTATGTCTTTAAAAAATAATAAAAATTGTATAATTGTACATTTAAATAAATAAAAAAATCTTACAGACCTCAAACTTTTAAATGCTGGTGTGTATAATTTTTAAATGTATTAATTTAATTAATTTTTAGATGTATACATTTTTGTTTTATTACTGCATTTAACTCTTATTGAAGAAACCATATCTTTTTAGCATAATATAAGCATAATAATAAAAAAGCTAAATACCTTTAAAGAGTTGGTATAATCCTGGGACAATGATAATGCCAATAGCAAGCAGCTTGCTGAATGTGAGGAAGATCTGGATTCTGGCAGTCCAGCTTACACTCATGCTGTTTAGATACATTACTGCAGCTGCAATGAAGTGGAATACACAATAATTCATAATTAATATTGCACACATAAACCAGGCCGCACACACACACACTGTAATCATGCAGCACTATATTTATATACAAATATATAAATTGTATAAAGCTTACTGATTCCGATTGTTGTGGCCAATTTAATGGCAATTTCAGGAACTCCACATGGCATGAAGATAGGCTCTAAAATATAGCGGCCAAATGCCAGAGCGATCACAGCCAAACCTGCAGGTCTTCAAGATAAGAAAATGAATGCTGAGCACTGAGTGTCCTGTACTGAACATCTTGTAATCACTCAAAAACAGGGGTGTTCTGATGATGTTCGTGATGAATCATGATTGTAATAGAACATCTTATCTTGCATTTTTCTGTTAAAATCACTGAACGAGTCCCACATATACCCTACAAAAGTCTGAGTTGAATCTTTGCCATGAACATGTGCTGTACTCTCTTTCATGTATGCTGGTTTACTCTCAAACTACAGATGTTAATCTTGATGGTGTTGTGATTACATATGAACCTGCTGCATCCAGCCCTTGAGCCTTTGCGTGAGAGCCTCCATGATGGCTTGTTCATTGTCATAAGGCACTTCATCTCTGGTTTTTATTCTATGACTACTAGAACCCAGCAGTAATATTGAGAGATCACCTTCATCTGAGAGACTTTGGTTGTGTTTATTTGGGGCGTTGAAGGGATTGTGTTTGTTTATTCTGGCAGTTCTCCAGAAACCTGACAATGAAGACGGAGAATGAATGAGGATTTACTGACCTTATGGCAATCATGTCGACCCACAATCGCACAAAAGCCACTTGCGGACCAAACGCCTCCAGAATGTATGTGTAATGGCCGCCAGACTTTTTAATACAGGTACCCAGCTCAGCATATGATAGAGCACCTGAAAGGGACAAAAGGAAGAAATAGCTGGGAAAAATGAACGCAAAACTTTTATACTTTGGCAAAATGAGGTGACAGTGGCTGGACAAAGGCCAGTCATGGAGAGCGAGTGCCATAACTATTCAGGAAGGTGGCAAGATTTACACAACACCTGCAAAGCAACCCTAAAGGCGCATGGTTAAGTCAGTTCGTTAGGACCATCTGTTCATTCTCTGAGAGGGCAGTTACACAAGCTCTTTTTAGTTCTATGCATTTTAACGTTTTAATGAATCAAAGCCTGCTTCACTCACAGCCCTTGACTTGTGAGCTTCAAAAGGTACATGTAAAGAGAGCTCTAAAATACAAGGCACAGCAGGAGAGTTCAGAATGCAATTTGAGAAATTGTGGATGAATGGGCAGTTTTTTTAAACGGCAGCTCAGCTTTTCCTCAAAGCCTGCGGGCTGTGGCACACAAAAGAAAGCTGACAAGTGTGAAATGACTCCTGACATACACATGAATAAACACACTGTCAAACAATGCTCTTCTTATACACAAACTAATTCTTCTTCAACAAACACAGAAAGCCATCAACCTCCATGGTGTCAGACCTTGCTCTCTTCACCGTCAAAGGATGGCATAAGACAATATCGGCCTCTATCGTGCATGGACACACACATTACACATTAGAGAGGCCCTCTGTTCAGGTTCTTCACGCGTAGCCTGAAATTCTTGCTTGGAGACTATCCAGTAAAACCTGAACTTCTTACTAATGTAGTGAATTAGGGACAGCTCATCTTCAGAACAGGGTTATAGTGGAGCTTCATTGGATGCTGTATGTGTCATGCATCAATTGCCAAGTAAGCAGATTTAGTCTTTGGGTTTTCTAGTGAGATTATTTAGTCATGTTATTTGGACCCATTCAGGCCATTTCCCATCAGTTTCCTCTTTTGATATATCGGGCTTCCTGAACCTCTACAGCAAATCAAGTGTAAAAATCAAGTCTAAGGTTTGTCATGTCCGATTAAATATTATGGTAACATTAAAGATTATGGTAACAGTTTCTTTACATTAATTCATGGATTAGGTATCATGAGCTAACCAGAAATATTTTTGGAGAATTTATCAATCTAGGTTAATGTTGACATGTTAAGTAATTAACATGCAATTTGAAATGTTTATAGTACAGTCTATATAGAAATAAGCATGAACCAAGGTTAATAAATGCTGTGAAAGTGAATTGTTGATTGTTAGTACATGATACTCAATGCAACTCATTGATACTCAAGGTCAGATGGGTTCAACTACAAAAAATGGTTTGGGAATTGAACCTTATTGTAAAATGAAGGCTAACCAAATATTGTGTAATTCATTGATAGAATACTTATCAGTTTGACGTAATAGGACCGTGAGTTGGCACAATACACTTTTTTTAACAAGGTGTTGGTGAAATGGTTGCTCCGACTCAGAGTTATCTAACTTGTCTAAATATTTTTGCAATGTACACAATGAGCAACTTAAGCAAGACAGGTTTTTCCATCTACTATTTGAACAAATGCAGCTTTATCCACTGGGCCAAATTTTCAAATAGGCCTACCTGTTCTTCTAGATGTAATTACAATCATCCAGTCCTCCTTTCTTTCTGTCTCTGTGATTTTAACTAGCAGTATTCGTCTAGTCAGTCAAGAAAAATGTGAGTTATGGAGAAATAAACAGATGTGCACTAAGCAGGTGTTAGAGTACACAGAAAACCTGATTCTTAGTTCACCTAAAAATGAGAATTCTGTCATCATTTATTCACCCTCATGTCTTTTAAAGCCTGTATGATTGACTTTCTGATGTAGAATACAAAAGGAGAAGTTTAGCAGAATGTCCAAGCTGCTTATGTCAATGGAGTGAATGTGAATGTAGACCATGTCAAACAAGCTTTTCAGGAGTTTTACTGAATAATGACTTTGTTTTATGCTGTTTTTTACACAAATGTATCAGATGGGATCAGAGGACAAGCTTTTATTGTGCTTTTTTGACCTGTTTAGACAGCACCTTGTCTCCATCCACTTTCATTGTGAGGAAGAGAACAGCTGAGACCTGCTACACCTCTCCTTTGATGTCCCTTGGAAAAAAAAATGTTTGGAATGTCATGAGGCTTAGTAAATGACAGTTTAATTTTTTAGTCAAATGTCCTTTTAAGAACACTAATTTCCTTCAGTTAGCAAAGTGGTGTGTCATAATGAATGACTGTGACATCAGCAGAGCTGTTAGGTAAGCCACAATATCAAAACCGCAAACCAGTGGTGAAGTCAGCGTCTGTACAATTCCTCAGATTAAAATGCAACTGTTGACTCTATCAGGAACCAAGAATTTGATTGTCCCAGACGAGTGGGAGAGATATTTAGGTCATTTGTCAAAACTGTATAATGTGTGTGGGAAAAGATGAATGGGAGCCTGTGTGTGAGAGCATATGCACATGTTAACTCACTCATGTTTGCATGTGTTCAGGTATGCGTTGTGTGTGACACTTACCGAAAAGAGAGAGAATCCCACAGGCAATCCACACCACCAGTGACATTCCCACGCTGCCCGAGTTCTTCAGAATTCCCTTCGGAGAGATGAATATTCCCGCTCCAATGATCGTCCCAATGATGATAGAGATTCCTCGGAGCAGGGTCACCTTCTTCCGCAGTTCCACCTTCTCCTCGGGGGCTCCAGCGTGGGGGTCTCCGTTTGATTTGAGATGGTCTTTGTCTCCAAAATTACTTGGAGTCGGATCCCCGTTGGGATGGGGAACTGACACAGTCCTTCTGGGCATCTTGTTCGCACTCTCACAAACACACACACATTGACTCGAAGCGTAGTGTGCCTCCCTTTACCAGTGGCACATGAGAGGCCTGAGTGGAAGGTGTTCTTACAGCAAACTTCTGATACTCTGTAACAAGTCTAAACAAATACAATGTGAAGTGGCTTCTCCCTCCTCTTTCCTCTCTCTCACTGGCCTTATTAG
>JAFVLL020038610.1:10000-12128 GCA_021397915.2 Tor tambroides
TAAAATGGGAAAACAAATAAAAGGGTCTGAATACTTTTTGAATCCATTGTGTATATATAAAAATGTTCCAGAGCAACACAGAAAATACATTGAACTTAATGAATTGCCGAAAAAAGGTAGTTCCACTACCATATATTTACCATGACGGCTAAACTATGATACAAACTGAACCATAAGAAAATTGAACCCCTAGGGGCTATTTATTTTAATTGTATGGTTACCGAGGATAATCATATCAGAGTATATGAACAATGAGATATCATCAGTGTTGGGATATGTGGTCAGACAGTGTTTCTGTACTGCTAAACAGCCTCATGTTGGCCTCTATAGTTGGTAGGGGACTTGATGAACATAATCTTTCCTGTACTTTCATCCATAGCTAGGTGAGGTAATGAGGTAATTTGTCAAAGTTATGGAAAGCAGACCCGTCCAGTGTGTATTTCTATCCTGCTGAAAGATGCGTTTCCCAGACAAATTGCCACTGAGTGCTGATAGCAGTAATCCCTTGAAACAGACGTATCTCAATGCCACCAACAGCATTCCATTCTGGGCCAAGTGCAGAAGCCATTAAAAGTTGAAAATGTGCTCATAATGTAAACCTGAAGAAAGACATGTTTAATGTTCACTTCCTCCCGCTAAAGACCTTTTTCCAAACATGTTCCATAACACGAGCCAGATTGGCCTCTCTCTGCCTTTCTGTTCTGTTTAAGATGTCCAGCTTAGAGCAACAAAGCTTGAGACACAAAGAGCTACACAACTCACTTACAGTAAACACTGAGCGGAGAAATCAATAGAAGGGAGACACCACAAATCTGTCGATGGAAAGAAGTACTGGAGCCTGGCAGTGGGATTAAATCCACAAAGTACTGCCTGTTAAAGAGAGGCCATAAACACTCGAGCCACATCCATGTGCCTCATGTTTGTCAGTGCTCTATTTTCTCAGCTCTGGCCTTTTAATTCCACTCTGCCCAAATTAGAGGGATTTATTGAACAAAGCTGCACTGATTGGGAGAGCCTGGAAAAGCTAGCAGGAGGAGCTGAACTGTCCTAAGATAGCTTCCAGAGAAGACAAGATATAGAATTTGCATTGAATGATATTCGGTTCTGTTCACAGTTCCTGCATGTGCATTCTTTTCTGCTGATACAGAGAAAATAGTCAGATGTAGTTTCCTGCATCTAGTTTATAGATATATAGATGCATATACTTTCAAAGCAGCTTTAGAGTTTCAAACAACCCCTGGAATGCGAATTTTACCAGTGGACCCCCCCTCGAACGGCTAGTTTGGGGCTAGTTTTGAGTAGCAATTGGGCAGGTTTTGTTGTGAAAGCCTGGCAACCCTGAGCCATCGTTAAAAGAGGAAGAGGAGGAGGAGGAGGAGGAAGAGGAAGAAGAAGACGACGACGATGACTGTGCGTGACGCGCGAGAGCCAATACGGTCTTTTGTAGCGCCTCACACACGTTTGAGCTTCCGTGTTCAATGTATTTGATGCACACTTTTGTAACAATCACTTTTTTTTTATCTGCCGTCAGACTATCTGTGACTTCGTTGCTATAACACGTTGCTATGGGTTGCGTCTTGGTTCAGGTTTTACTGACCGATTGGCATTCTAACACTGCAAGCTTTCTAACCATATCTCCACTTTTTTATCTTTGTTGCAATTATTCTGCCTATTTTATATATAGTCCCATATTCTACCAGTGTCTTCTAGGGGTGGGCGATATGGAAAAAATATCATATCACGATTTTTTTTAGAAATATCACGATTCACGATTTTATCACGATTCTTTGTCATGTTGGTTTTACTGTTTTGCAAGTTGTCTGAGCATTACAGCCAAACTAATTTCCCTGATATAAAGACAGCCTTTCGAGGGAGGGGAAAAAAAAAAAAAAAAAGAATAGCAGATATTTAGGCCAAAGTGAGCATAGATAAAAATCTATGTCATTATTTTATCTTTCTTATTTAAAAAATAAGAACAAAGATACACATTACAAATACACATACAAATAAAACAAACAGTGTTTTATTTTCAGGTATTTAGCAGGAGCATTCAAGAATTTGAATGAACAAATATAAAAACAAAAAAACTATATAGACTGATTCCTAAAGCAACTGTATTAAAGTTTTT
>JAFVLL020038611.1:0-35474 GCA_021397915.2 Tor tambroides
ATAGAGCATGAAGACTAAACATGTTTCAAAGGTCATAGATGTTTTTCAAAGAAAATTACACATGAAAAAAGAAATACCAGGTTCCCATTACTTCTCTTTCTTTGCACTGAGCAATTTACTTAAACCTTTTTACATTTTTGCAGGACAGGGCAGCTCACTTCTTCTGAGCATGCAAAATGTTCATTTATTATTTATTATTATATTTGTTTATCTCTCTCTCTGTGCTCACATACTGTATTTTGATGCAGTATCATTTTGATTTTCATTTATATATGAAATAGCGACTGAATGTATATGAAATAGCGACTGAAACGCGACCCATTAAAGGAACACTCCAGCTGTTAGATCATTAGCATCTCGCTCAAAAATGACCAAAGAGTTTCATTTCTGATGACCAATTGCTAATGGTCTAATCAGATTCAATGATCTATACTAAGCTAAGCTGAAAGTGCTACCGCCAGACCCGGAAATCGGCTGAATGGATTCAAAAATGGTAAACCTCAACAGTTTAACTCTAGGGGAGTTGTAAAATGAGCCTATTTCCAAAAAAAAGTGGAGTGTTATTCCTTTAAGATCACATAACCAGCTCTCCCTTCCAAGATGTTAATCTGCATAAAAATCCTGATAATTGCGCCGTCGTCTGATGAAATCAAATACACATAAGATAATGACAATAGCTGTGCTGTGATTTCAGCTGTACTTGCATGTAAAAATAGAGAAGCGACATAATATCTGTGATTACCTGGAAGCGCTGCTCCTCTCCGCCGCTCTTGGAGCAAGACCTCGTGCTTGCGCGGCAGTCTCAGTAACTAAATAATATTTGGGCAAACCCTAAAGGGGTCGGGGTCCCTAAAGGGGTCTGCAAAGTCGCTAAATTGGCAACACAGTGCATCTCCATTTCTCCAACTACGGGCTTTGCCATGGGTCAAACAGAAAATGCACGCTGCGTTAAGCGCGCGTTAATAAAATTAGTGAATAGAATAAGTTATTGAGGAGTTGCATATCAAACATAAAAACAGTTGCATAAAAACCGTTTTTTCCCCGTGCCATCTCCAGCGAAAACACATAAATTACCACCTGTTTTTATTGTTCATTTCTCCATCTCTAATTATTGGCTCTCTCTCAAGTATTATGTTAATACATGTCATTAAATAATGCACAAATCTGTACATAAGTCTTCTTTTCCAGATATGTACCACATTATTAATATTATTTATTTTGTATTATTTTATTTCTTATATAAATATATAAACTGTATTTGTGTGTATATGTGTGTGTATGTACCAAGAGCTCCTGAAGAACCACAACACATTCCTTGGCTAATAAAATCTCATTCTGTTTCTGAACAGCACGTTGTACACCCTCAGACTCATCACCGTCAAACTGATTTGATGCCAGTCACTTACATGGTACAGTATTTTTGCAAATCTGTCTAAAGAAACTGCTATAGTATGACTAATATGGTCATTATCAATACTGTCATGCAATTGGGCTGAGGATGCTGGATTTATTTATTGATTTATTAATTTTTACTGTACTACAACTGACAGCATACTGTATTTTGTGATTATATTCAATTCTTTGGCATTTGAACTTTTCTTTTCTAGTGCTTTTCATCTACTGAAGATCTCTTTAGAGCAGTGGTTCTCAAACTTTACAGCGGGGCATTTAACATTCTTCTGCGTACCCCCTCTCTTCCACTTAGACCGCAGTCACACCTTTTCTATTAAAGGATGATATTTGCCCCCTTAAATTGATTTCCAGGTGCATTTTTTTACCTTTATAGAGGCAAAGGTTTTCTATCCTTATTAACTGTGTCATGTTTTATATCATATTCTTACCATTCCATTAAGTGTATTATTAATACAATAAATAAAGCAATAAATGATGGCAAATCAAAGTGATACTTTCAGATTTAAAAATAAAACTTTCAATAGGTGGCAGCAAGTCATTGTCTTAATGAGCGAGGCGTCGCGTCATTCATTCATTTATTCATTCAGTAAGGAAGCAAAAGGCTTATGAATGGGTTATAACTGTCACCGTCCCGTATACGGGACGCCTAACTTTACTTAAATATATTAGCATTAAATCCTAATCTAATCATGACAAACTATATATCGTTGAAAGGTCCAAGACTCCTAAATAGACGTTTTACCACTGTTTGTTGTTAAAAAATTATATAGGAGCAGTAATAGATTAATTTATGACAAAAGTGCACCTCAAAACATATACACCATAACAGGAGCTCTGACCTTTGACACAAAATTTATTTCCTCTCATATGTTTTAGTAATCATCATGTATTATATATCGTTTGAAAGCTTCAAATCTCAAAATTCATCCTGTGAAAACCGTTTTGAAATCGGACATTGCATTACCATAGAAATGGTACTTTAAATTCCTTTAGTGGGAGGTGTCATATTCCAAATGTATTACGGTCTTATAGAATCAAAACTTTTTATAATCTTGACAAAACACATATCATCGGAAAGGACTGAGTCTCAAGATTGCATATTCGGTGGTTATTTTGTGATAGGAGTAATACTGAGAGAGAAATTGATACATTTGTTACAGAAAAATGCATTTAAAAAATTCAGTGGGGTTTGAATGGCACCCGGTGGCTGTTTGTGGTATAACGCAGAAACAAAATTGCTTAGTAACCTCAATTTTTTTTTTTTTTTATATCAACTTCAAATTTGGAAGACAACTTATTTAGACATATGGCTTTAATTTTATACCAAATTTGGATTAAAACCTATTTTGTAAAATATTTATTTTAGATAAAATAAAATAAAAATAGTACATTACATTTAATTTACAGTAAATTTAAACTTTTATAACTTTTTTTTACTTTCATTGTTTTGAAATGATTTCACTTCTGCAATAATATGCTGATTGTCTTCTTTAAACCAACCTTAGGTCTATGTTCAAAAGCGTTCATGAATTATAACGATTTAACTTTAAATAGTGCACTTTCTAGTCTATTTTCAAAAAGGGGGTTGACAGTTAACAGTTAAAGTCCGTGTAATGCTTTGCAGTTCTTTGATCAATTTGCAACTTCAAAATGAATCAAATGAAAAATGGGTTTCAAACTTCGATTTTCCATTTTTTGGAATATGTCACAAACAGATAATTGTCTCTCTGTTTAATTGTCAGTCCTACACCTTTGGGTTGCTGCTTCCGAATTAGATTTTGTAACAAACAAACAAAAATTACTCAATTATTCTAGTTTTCCATTTTTGTGTTCCTCTTGCGGTTGGACCGTACCATATTACTGCGGGGTGAGGGGAGATTAGTTTACAGCCAGCAGCCGCGGCGCGGACACAGAGCGCTGTCGTGTAGTGTCCCATAGCACTTCTGGCCACGCGATATTTTTATCCACTACCCAGTATGACTGAGGGGTGACACGGTGCAAGGCTCGTACATTGTGCATCCAGATTTCAGAAATTATTTTCTTTTCTTCTTTATTGTTAATTTGAGACATAACTGCAGTAGCTAATATATGTTTGTATTATGAAATTTCTGTAATTTTGACAGATAATAAATTGTATGTACCTAAACATTAAACACTTCTAATAACAAACGGTTATTAGAAGTGATAGCCTAAGGGCAGGCTATTATATTTCAGAACATTCACGTGAAAATAAACATGACATACATACATACATATATATATATATATATATATCAGTGGCGTGCGGTGGTGTTTTAAAATGAGGAGGCAGTTTTATATACATGTATGTGTGTGTGTTACACTTAATGTTGTCACATTTTCCTGGGTAAATAAATTATTACATTGATTTAAAATATTAAAAAAGAGAACAAATATAATTATGTTTTGTATTTTATTAATATTATTTTTTATTTTATTAAATTTTTAAATACTTAAAAAAAGTAAACCGGAAGATGGTGGTAATGCTACGCTTCTGGATGCAAGGTGCTGCTAACCCCCAGAGAAGAGGAGGTACTTGTGAATATCCCACAGACCCAGTAAAGATGGACGACATATACCAGCCACAGCTCAGCATGTACTACGGCTCAAAAAGGCTGACAATCTTGGAACGACTGGAGTCCATTTTTAAGGTGATTTACAAGTTATTCATATATCCCCATGCATTATTTTGTTTTTAATAACTTTCGTAAATTGCAGATTGATAGTTATGCGGCGCTCGTGTGCTATCAGAATTAATGTAACATAAATACGAGATACCTAGTTAAATGTTGCACATTAACGCAATTTGAAGTCGCCTATTTGATTTTGACTTTAGAAATGAAAATTACTAAATTTTCGATAGCATGTGAAGGCAGCGTTAAGCTAGCATTAGCCACTAGCCACGGTATGCAAGTGATATAGCCGGCGCCGGTGCCTTCAGATGGACTTTCAGTCAACAGTAGTAACTATTTGCTATTTTTAAGTAACCCTGCAACTTTAGTTTCTAAACGCTTAACGTAGTTGTTCGTGAGCTCTCACGTCTACTGAACCACGTTCTCAGCCCTGCCACGTGTAATTGTCAGGTATATATTGCAGTGCATGTGCAAAGTAAAGTAGATAACTTCTTTTAAATGCAACCCCATCTACTGTTTTTAACATGTGTTATGTTTAAGTTTTGGGACATGGGGGATGGGGTGTGTTTTTGAGAATTATTCAGTAGCAGCCATCAAATTTGTGAACCAGTGTTAAAATGCCATGCATTTCAGTTTGTCCTGTCAATGCTGATCCTAACAGTGTATTCATAAAATAACGTATTGCATGTTTTTATGTCAACATTCAGTAACTTGTAGTTAAAAATAATAGTCATGCTCAGTTTTCCAGACATGTTCTTATTCTCTAGGTAGCTAAAAATCATTAATCCAGCTTTGTTTCCTTTTCTTTAGGTCAAGCCAGATAGTCTCCACTTGGAAGATGACATTACTAGAGAGACGTTCTTTCCAGATCAGTCTGGACGATTTCAAGTCAGCCATATGCGAGACAGAGGATCTTTTTGTGTATTGGGGTCTTGCAAAGAACAAGCGTTGACCCCTATATTGCAGGCCCTTCTACACCTTTGTCTTTTTATTGTCTTGTTTCAAGCAAAAACTCGCTTAATTTTGACTTGTTTTTAGGATATATTTAGATATTTTGGCTGGAATCAAGACAAAAAAATCTAAGTAAGAAAAGCTTTTTTTTGCAGTGTAAACCTGAAGAACAATGAAATATTGATAGTGATCACATGCAGCAACATTTAGTGTCTATTCATGGAGGTCAAATTTCAAAGTAACATTTCTCTTGTGTAATCACAGAAGTGATGATTAAGGGACATGCACACTGGCACAGAGCAAGCGGCGCCGGGGGAGTGTTTTCAGTTCATTGCTATGGAAGTTGATCTTCACTCCCATGAACAAGTGTGAATCTGAAGTGTGAATGAACCGAAAATGCTCGCTCTGTGCCAGTGTGCATTTTCTGTTACTCTACCTCTGTGATACTGTTTTGTTACAGATAGGTTGCAGTGAAATGACATGCTGATATTTTCTGTGAAGTGATGGACATGTCTTTCACTTTTTCAGGGTGGACCCAGAAGAAAATGAGGTGCTCGATAGCCTGCTAGATGTTGAGCTTGAGGTTAAAAATTGTGCATCCAGGCTAGCTGAAAACATGGATGAAAAATTTAGTGAGCTAACCAGTTCAGTCAACCACATTAAGGCAAATGTTCTACAGGTAGTGCAACAACTTGATGTGTTAGCAGAGGTGAAAGAGAAAGTTGCTGAAGTGTTAAAGTCACTATCCATTGCCTCATCTCCTCGAGATGCACTGACATGTAGGATGTGTGCAAATATTCCAAATTGTGCGCTTGTCGTCACTTGATGCTGTGGGCAGGTGGCAGGGTGTGGTCCCTGTGTCCAAACCTATCTAAATGATAACGACACCTGCCTCTTATGTAAAACTAATAGCGAGGTACTGGCAAAATTGACAAATGACTTAAATGAGCCTGATTGACAGTGTTTGCCTTAAAAGTTGAGAGATGTTTTACCTGATTACTTTTTGTGTATTTTAGCACCTCGCTTTGTTGCATTTTGTTAGGAATCTCAAGCATGATGTTCTGTGGTTAGTTTGGGATCTGGCTGAGAAAATTTATTTTTTAATCACAATGTGTCAGTCTGGAGTTACTATTTTACATTTGACACATGCCATTTGTGCAACATACTAAATTCATAAAAGGCAGCTCAGTTGTTAAGCTCAGTGCCATATGCAGTGTACCAAAAGGCATAACTGCTTCACAGTGTTATCTGTTCCTGAAGAGGCCATTTAGGGAGACCCCTTTTTCCTTCTACATACATTGATGTAATATAAGCCTGTTCACTGTTCAAAACCATTAAAAAAAAATAGTACTTTAAATATAAGAAGAAAGTCTGTTTTGTTTCCCCATTTGGTATGTATCTAGTGGGGTGTAACCAAAAACTGAATTCTGAATTTCTTGATGTTAATGATCATTAACAAATGTTCAACTAAACCAGTTCAACTTGCAGATGGACTTGTCATTAATACCAGTTGTGTGTGACCCAGTTCAGAACATAGTGCATAACTGATAAATATAGTGACAAGTTATTCTTGGTAATAAGAATGACTACGAGACAAATCTTTTAATGAAATAATGCATCATAATGTATAAACTGATGTTTGTATACTGCAACCTTTTTTTTTACTTTTTAAATGATACTTTTAATGAGAAATTCTAATCTTAAAAGTAATTACTGGTAGTAAAACAACAACAAAAAAAACAGTTAAAAAAAAAAATTAGGGCTGTTTGATTCCGAAATTTTTGGAATCGAGTCCGATTCCGATTCCTGGTTCCTCACTGTTGTTTTCGATTGTTGTTTTTTTAGATTGAAGGAACCTAATCTCGCCATGACTGCGGGGTATAAATGTAGTAGAAAGTATCCTTCTCATAATATGAAGCTTTATTTGTAAAAAAAAAATAAAAAATTCTATAGCTCTGATTGATTTTTAAATTGTAATTTTGTTTGCTTTGCCCGTGAAACTAGTCATAGCCCACTGCTCAGCAGGGACATGTATTTATCGCATGAATTGACATGTATTGTCTAAAATAAATGTGCATAGTTCAGCTGAATGATGAAGTTTACTTTGACTGTATGCATAAAAGCATGCTTTGCACAAAATTAAGAAACTGTACATTGAAACAAAATAACCAGAACAATAACACTGATAGACCTCATGGTTTATCTGTCAATCAGATGCGCTCTCAGCCACTGATCTATACTCGTGACGTTTTCTTTTAGAATTATCATTGGCTGATAGAAATAAAAAATAATATTTTAGATGGAAATAAGATCAAGACCCTCGATCACATCATTATTTATTCTTCTATTATTATTGTGGACAACATAAGCCAGTTCCACTGTAAAATAACCTCTGAATCGTTTTTTTTTGTTTTTTTTTAACTGGTTCATTTAATCTATCTATCCGAAAGAACCCTTTTGTGGAAACGAATCAGACTTCTAATCACTTTTAGTGAGCATGAGGCGAAGGGTAATACAAATATACAAATGAAACAGATCTTTTATATATAAAAAAGAATAATCTTTTATTTCACAACTTTCATAATAATGGCTTTTATTGAGCATGAGGGAGGCGAATGGTGCTTCTCAAACGGAAGGCTGCATCCTCAAATTCAGATAATCTCAATAACGATTCGTTTCCTTTCAGTATATTTTTGTGAATTTAAATGTGTGCAGCCTTCATAGGATGCAGCCTTCCGTTTGAGAGGCACCAATAGATAAGCTTTGTTGAACTGAAAAAAGCTCTGAATGAGGAGTCGATTCCTCTTGATGGGATCAATTCCAACCTCGGATCGAATCGAAGAATCGATTCTTTTTGGAATCGATTCAAAGCCCTAAAAAAAAAAAACATTTGCCTGATATAGCGGAGCAGAAATATAAATACACTCAACGGGTATTTGAAGGCTGCCACTCTTGTTTAATTTGAACACCAAAGACAACATCACCATGGCCACCATCTACTGCTCCAGTCTGTTTGTAATGTCTGCATATGTCTCCAAACCCTCCAGAATGGGGTACTGTGACCTAAAAGACAAGCAGAAAACATTTCCTCATAACTGCAGGTAGACAGCAGCAATGTTTTCCTCTGCATCTGAAGGTCATGGTGGCCATTGAGCGGATCTCATCCAAAGGGTGCTGGGTAAGTCAGATTTCCTCCATTCCTCATGTATTCAGCTGCAACATCCTCGGCAGGTGGAAGAACCTGAGGTGGGATCTGAGTGGTTCTGAGATGGGCTGCGAAAAGAACATCTGGTTTGCCCTTAGATGGCATGTGCGTTCCAGGCAAGGATGCAATTCTGTAACCCAGCCATACAGCATTTAGAAGCAATGGTAGAGACACAATGCTTCCAAAAGTGGTCATCAATGTCCAAAAAGCCATTGTTGGTCAATGCACACAATGCATGCTTGATCGGGTAGTTTATTCTTGAGTTGATTTCGACCCACTTCCTTTCTGCAGCATGGTTCTGTCCTGACTGACTTTGAATGAAAGGTGGCCTGTTGACATTAGTGCGAAAGGCCTGAAGATTATCTTGTTGATATAAACATGAATAAAATTCACGCCCGTGATCAAAAGACCATGGCTCAGGCAGATTTCTCTGTAAACCTCGTCATAAATGATAAGGTTGTTTTTAAGCGGCATTACAGAAAATCCTAAAAATATTCCCAGAGAAACCAAAGGCAACAACTTCAGTAACTCCAAAATCCACAAGCTTTTCACTCTGGTCCATATGCAGTGTGTGACCAGCATACTCGACATAATAGACATGGGGATTCGTTTGGCGAGCAGTCCCCTCTCTTCGCATCTGAGTATACTGCGGGGTAATTTGTGCCAGTTATAGCTCTGTCACCCAACCTGTATCCAGAAGCTCTCAACATACCAGTCATCATCTTTCTACCGAACAACTGCATTCACACCATCTCTCCCCAGCCGTGCATAATCAAGACAATGAATGTCCCTTAATGCGCAGAATTTGGAAATGGAGGAAATACTGGAACCTCTCCCAAGTCCATATTGTTGCTGCAGGACCTCTTGAACTGGTTTGCATGTGTATCCTAACTCCTCCACTAACCTGCGGATTACATTTTCGTAATCATCAAGCGCACTCCACTCACACATCGTCCTGTCAATCTGTGGTGTTTGAAATATAAATTCATACTTTAATGGACCTCAGTCATACTGGGTAGTGGATAAAAATATCGCGTGGCCAGAAGTGCTATGGGACACTACACGACAGACACACTGCTGGCTGTAAACTAATCTCCCCTCACCCCGCAGTAATATGGTACGGTCCAACCGCAAGAGGAACACAAAAATGGAAAACTAGAATAATTGAGTAATTTTTGTTTGTTTGTTACAAAATCTAATTTGGAAGCAGCAACCCAAAGGTGTAGGACTGACAATTAAACAGAGAGACAATTATCTGTTTGTGACATATTCCAAAAAATAGAAAATCGAATATTGAAACCCATTTTTCATTTGATTCATTTTGAAGTTGCAAATTGATCAAAGAACTGCAAAGCATTACACGGACATAAATGCCACATAATATTCAGTTTTGATAAATGCCACTTGTGAATCGTTCAAAATTATACAATACAAATTCAAATAGTTTTGTCATATTGTAAGCTCCATACACAGGAGGGTTCAAACCTGAATTGTAATTTTATTGTAATGCATATATATACACACACACACACATTACAATATATCTGTGTGTGTGTGTGTGTACATATGTATATGTATCAAAGAGGATACACATATAATCAACCTATTGCAACATTGTTACCCATTGATTTTTGCATATATTTTTTAAGTAGTATGAGGTCCCTAATGTACATTTAAATTTATTTTGACAAACCATGTTTTTATATAATAGATAGCACAATAAAAGCTTTTGCTTTGGTTCCTTCAAAAAAAAAAAAAATGCATTAAACACTTTTTAAAGGTTTGTTATTAAATCTTACGGAAGTTCTTGACCGCTGAGATAAATGGTTTCTGCACTCAAACATGACTCTTTCACCTTTTTAGACAGAATCAGAGTTATTTTCAGCAGGTCACTGGATAACATATATAAATATATATTTCACCACGAATAAACCCTGAACGTCTGACAGATGTTTGTCTGAGCTCTCTGCTATATCAGGACTTTTATTTTGGTGTGGCGCTGTGATGTCTGAAGGCTGCGCCGCACTCCTGCATCTGTTGCGATTCCACTGAAGAAAGGTTTGTGGTTTCGAGCATTTAAAGTATTTAATTCGATACAAGCCTTTTAGGAAGTCTTATAGTTTGTACAAGCGATGTCAAATGAATTAATTCTTCTTGAATGTAATATCTCAGTGCTTTATTTAACATGTACGAACGTTGTTTTGTGTGAGTAAAGCGCATCATGACAGAAAAGGGGCGTCTTATTTCTCTCCCAGCTAATATATCCAGATCAGTTTATCATAAACACGGCCTCGGGAACCAGTGAAGAGAGATCTGCTGATCAAAACAGTGTAAACATAGCGAGAACAGTGCACTGAGAGATGATGTGTATTTTCATCTCTGTGAATTATTCTCATCTCGATCAGGACAGACTGTCCAAACAAAACCTCCTGCTGAGATCCACGCTGTTATAAAGATGGCGTTCATTAAAGAGGAGAGTGAAGACGTGAAGATTGAAGAGACATTCAGAGTCAAACCTGAAGAGACTGAGGAACAAACAGGTTAGTTTTCATTCTCAAAGCTGAACTCACTCATTTGATCCTCATTAAAATGGCCAGCTCTGCAGAAACGAAAACAATGAAATCCACTCATTTCTTAATTATGCATCAGTAGCCAACAAAAAAATTATAATAAAATATATAAAATAATGTTATATTATGTAATATATTAATAGAAAACATTTATAAAGAAAACTTTGACCAGCTCTGCTAATAATACCAATAAAGTTGCACATTAAGTGATCAGTTTTAACACTCAATCAAGATTGTGTGAAGATTTACGTGTTGCAGAATCATTAGATTAATTGCAATTACTTATTTATTCATTGCATATAAATGTAATATGCTAATTGTGTTATCTAAATTGTGAGTTAATTTAGTGGATTTTCTGGTGGCATTTGGATGGACACTGTCTGTTATTTTTCTCCTTTGTCACTGTCAGATTCTGTAAATAGATTATACAGGTTTTTTATTTAGCCAGGTTTCAATGCCAGCTGTTCTTTATTTTCCCAAATAAGTTACTCGTAAAGCTCTCATGTTCCTGTTTTTGAATTTCTCTTGTCAAGTGTCTGGATTTAGTTAGTTTGTGCCTGGATGCTTGATGTTATTGCTCTGAATTTGAAACTTTACTGCTGCTGTGGTGAAGAACTAGGCCTGGGTGATAAAACGGTAACGATATACCGGTATCAGTATTTATCAGTGGTACTCCTTCATCGAGTAGTGCTGATCAGTGCTGCGCCTGCCTCTGATGAGGAGATTGTGAATAAAAAAAATGAATATTAATTGAATTTAAAATGAAAAAAAAAAATTATGCATTAGTTTTATAAACGGTTGTTTCATTGTATTGACAGTTTAATGTGCTGCATTATTTTGCTTATTGCGCCCTCCTGTGGCCTCAGAAAACAAGCCACAAGTCTCCTTAAAATTTATTTAGTCTGCATATAAAACATAAGAGAGGAGATATTTGTTTAAATTTTATTTTGTGTTTGACTTAAAACAATAAAAAAATGTTATTTGTCTTTATAAACTGGGTAAATTAAAAATACAGTGGATAAATTTAAACATTTTTTCCATAAAAAAAAATGTCAATATTTATCGCTACCAAAAGATATGAAACATTATATCGTAGGCACATTTTTTTATCTATATCGCTCAGCCCATGAAGAACCATCTCAGTCAGAGAGGTGTGAATGTGTGGAGGGGAGACAGACGAGGAATGAGGTAGTTCATGGTACAAAAGAATAAAGACTGTAGACTGAATGAATGCTTAGAAGATGTGAATAAACATCAGTTAGCACTTAGTCTCTTCTAAATAAAATCGTTAAAATAATAATAAAAAAACATTAAAAAATATTATTTTATTATTTTATTATTATTTTATTACTTCATATTTATTTTTACAGGTGAAGTTTCTCTAGCTCAGGTTTAGCCAACCCTTCTCCTTTTCATTACTGAATATATCTGACTTGTAAAAGAAGAAAATTACTAGCCATCCCATCTTTGATATCATTAATGCACTCTGTTAACTGGAGTAGCCTATTATTGGCATAACAGTGAAATCCAGTGATAAATTCCCTCAGTGGAAATATGCATAAGAGTAAAGCAGAGGACCTAATACTGAGCCCTGTGGCACTCCGTATTTTGCATCTCTTTGTTTACACAAAGTAGTAACATAAAATATATAATTGAAATAACAAATAATTCACCATAACTGAATTCCAACATAATTCTCAAGCTATCCAAGAGAATACCATGGTTTGTGTTTTTGAGAGATCTAATGGCACTAGAAGAGAGATGTAGCTGCAATTAGATGCCAAATGTAGGTCATTTGTAACTAAGCATAGTTTCTGTGCTATTATGGCAGATATAGAAGGGTAGTTGACAAACAAACAAGTGCTGTCATTTACTCAATCCTTAAGTTCTTCCAAACTTGAATTCAAACTGAATATTTTGAAAAATGTGTGGAAAAAATACTATAGAAGTCAGTGGGGACCAACAACTGTTTGGTTACCCACATTCTCCAAAATATCTTCTTTTGTGTTCAGCAGAAGAATGAAACCCATGCATGTTTGGAACAAGTTTTGGAGTGAGTAAATAATTACAGCACTTTAATTTTTGGGTGAATTGTCCCTTTAAATCCTGACTGAAATTGTTCGCAGCTCTCCATATTTGAGAGGACCAAGTTTAGTTATTCTAATGTCTTAGACATAAATTGCATATTTAAAATTAGTTTAGAATTAACTAGATCAAGTGATTCAGAAGTGTTTGTTTTGATGGGAGGTTTAATATCAGCCAGCTTGAAAGTTATTGGGACATGTCCTACAGAAAGCAAAAAGTAAACAAAAATATTAAGAATAGCTTCTGGGATAGGGAAAAAAAAAATACACTTTTTTTTTCAGGAAAATCATGATTTTATCACTATTCTTTTTCATGTTGGTTGTACAATTTTTCAAGTTGTCTCAGCAGTTCAAACTAGTTTCCCTATTTTAAAAACAAAGCTTTACAAGGTAACAAATATACAATAAAAAAGAATGGCAGATACTTAGGGCAAAGTGGGTGAAGATAAAACCTTTTTCAAGATAAAGACCTTTTCAGTATTCAAGTATTTGAATAAACATATAAAAATAAAACATTATATATACATAACATTTGATGTGAATGCGTGCTGCGTTGTACAGTGTATTAAGACAGAGGTTCCAGAACTACAAATAATAGTATGTATGCTGTAGCACAATATTTCTTCAATAACAGATTGTGGAGACAAAAATTGTGATATCTCACATTCTTATTCTGGGATTACAGGTTTTGATATTTGCTGCTTTGTGCCATTGAGCAGGGGTGAACTTGTCTCTTTTCGTCATAGAGCTGATGGTGCTGAAAGAGGAGAATCAAGAACTGAATGAAATGGAAGAGAAACATCATGATTTTGTAACTGGAGAACAGACATCTTTAAGAGTTCAAAACACTGAAACCTTTAATCACCACACAATGGTTCACTCAAGAGAGACTTGGTTTAAATGTGATCAGTGTGGAAGGAAGTTCTGGAGCATTAAACACCTAAACAGGCACACAATACTTCATTCCAAAGAAAAGCCTTTTAAATGCCAGCAGTGTGAAAAGTGTTTTAAAATTGAAAAATACCTGAAAAATCACATGAAAATTCACAGCGGACAGAAGCCGTTCACGTGCACTCAGTGTGGGAAGTGTTTCGGTCATAAAGTCAGCCTCAAGACTCACATGACTCTTCACACCGGAGAGAAGCCTTACACCTGCAGACTGTGTGGAAAGAGCTTCTCACAGAACGGAAATCTCAAATATCACATGAGAGTTCACACTGGAGAGAAACGTTACACCTGCCCTCACTGCAAAAAAAAATTTGGTCACAAAGTCAGCCTCAAGGCTCACATGAGGATTCACACCGGAGAAAAGCCTTACACATGCCAACACTGTGAAGAGAGATTCACACACAAAGAGTCCTTTGAAATACACGTGATACGTCACACTGGAGAGATGCCTTTCACCTGCCAACTGTGCGGGAAGGGCTTCCCACAGAAAGGAAATCTGAAGTCTCACATAAAAGTTCACACTGGAGAGAAGCCTTTCATCTGTCCTCACTGTGGAAAGGGTTTCACCTTTAAAGGCAACGTAAAGGGTCCATGAGAATTTCCACTTTCCGTACCCATGCTCTCAGTGTGAGATGAGGTTCCTGTATAAAAGAGACCTGACACGGCATTTGCAAACCCAGTGTTCCTCAAAGTGACGAGATTTTTAAAAAAGATGCTATTTGTGTGTGTGTGTGTGTGTGTGTGAGACTGTTCACATGATCGTTTGTACATCCTTTCAAATATGGAGAGGTTGCAATAAATATACTCTAATTTTGATCATTTCAAGGCATTTCTCATACATTTGATTCAGTTTAAAGGTGCAGCATATAATATTTTGGAGGATCTATTGACAGAAATACAATATAATATACAAATTAAATATTTAATTTTTTTTTAGAGTTTTGACTTATTCTGAAATGATTATTTTAATTTTCCATTTTTATGATTGAATTCATTATTATCTTTTCATCAAACTCGTGAAGCCCCTGCTCCCTTGATAGTGTAATGTGACGTTTAATGCACTTCATTTTATTAATTACAATGAATGGAATATAGTTTCTTACACTTTTGTGTTCTTATATCAATATGGTATAAGATTATCTAAAATTTTAGATAAAAAAATAATCTAAAAGTAAGCAAAAAGGTAGTCTGATTACCTAAAATGTGTAATGTAATGGATTAGGTTACTAACGACAATTTTTATCATGTAATTTGGAGTCAGTAACTGATTACAATTTCTAAGTAATCTACTCAGCTCTGACTGTCAAATTTGTATTGCCGTGAGTGTTGCAGAGTTCTACACGCTAAATTCAGAGTAACAAAACTACAAGAGCAAAAAATCTGTTGCCTTAATATATTCAGCAGCTTCTACAGTTAAAGATAAAACTAAGTACTCTTTTTGATGTTTTTTAATGCAATGTGTAAAAAAAAAATGTAATTTCAAAATCTAAAAATATATAATGCATTATTATTCAGTTGTACTTGCTATACAGTATACTTTAGTATAGTAAAATAGTACTGTAACAAAAATGTGTTACAGTAGTCATTTTATAATAAACCCAAATGCAACACTTGACAGAAAAAAAAACAAAAAACTAGGGAGTGAAAATGGCAACCGAGTTGATGAATGATCCTTTGCTCCCATCTGTTGATTTCATGTCATTTTTATCTTAAAAGTATTTGTTTTCCACCAGGGTTTTTGGCACATTTTCGTGAATGAAGATGATATCTTCAAAGTGATGCATCTTTGTCACCTTTTTCACCCATGATGAGTTTGCATCCCTGCTATTTTCTCATTTGGATTAAAAAACACCTAGCGCACATGCACAGTATCATTTTGTATGTTTACATACCATTACGTTATAAATATGCAAATGCTTATTTACATCTTACAAACTGATTGGTGGAAGAGACTAAATATTTAAGTATTTGTTAAGAAAACTTTCAGACACATCAGTTTTCTTTTTAGATATATCGTCAAGGCAGCTATGCTCTTGGCAGCTTTCTGTTCTTACTGCAGCGAAGAATATATGGCTACGTTCACACTGCAGGCAAATGTTGGCCAAATTGGATTTTTTTTTTTGCTCACACGTGACTCAAATCTGTTTTTGTCATAACAATGTGAACAGCATTGGAATCATGGAATCTGATCTTTTCAATTCAGATTTGTGCCACTTCCATATGTGGTAATAAATCCGATTCAGGTCAGATGTTTTTGCAATGTGACCGGTCATGTTGGCTTTCATGCGGCTTTTACGTCACTCTAGATCAACATTCGTCATATTTCCGCGCTGACGAGAGATACTTAAAAGATTTTACATACCCAAAGTTATCAAGATAGTAGCGAAAAGTAATCAGTGGAAGTACAGTGATGTGTCAGAAGTCATATGTATTACAGTGACAACTCCACAAGCAAAACGTGAGGACTCGTATCATAAAAGTTTCAAAACTCTGCTATCTTTTGTCACATCCTTGTCTTTATTTTTTCATATTGCCCGCACATAATTTCGCTAGCGTCTGCAGCAGATCACACCATAAATAAATGCATAATCACTTACTTTATATTCTCTTTGTTTACTTCCGTATGATGGTGCGCTGCGCAAGTGTTGCAAAATCCACTTTCAACGCGGAATTGGGCTACTTTTTCCACTGTTGCCATGGGTTGTTTTTCAAATTTGTGGGTTAAAGCTAACACACATGATTGGGCTAGTTTTGGACTAGTTTTGGGAAACAATTTGCGGATTTAGTTGGCGGTAACGTTTTTTTGCGCATGCGGGTCAGTTTCTGAACCATGATCTGTTCACACTGTAAATCTGATGCTATACAAAAAAAATCAGATCTGAGAAAAAATTGGAATTGAGCACTAAGGCTTGCAGTGTGAACGTAGCCTATGTAAATAAATTAAGCTGCAAAGTTTAGGTTACATTTAAACAGAAATGTCAATACATAAAAAATTGGACTGGACTCATTTGGATTTACAAAATTGTGTGTGTGTGTGTGGAGTATACATGTAAACAAAACATCAATAAATGGTTAAACAGAATAGAATAATGAACATTGTGTTATTTTATTTTAGTGATGTAAATATATGTTAATGTAGACTTGAATACAGTGGTGGCCAATATTATTAGAACAATAGAATTTTTGCCAGCTAAAGAATGGTTTTAAGTCAGTTATTTCTATCTTTTGCTGTAGTGTGTCAGTAGGAAATATCTGTTTACATTACAAACATTCATTTTGTCATTAATTGTAATAATCCAGTGAGATTTCTTTGCTCCACACAGAGATCTGATCTCACCATCATCCAGTCTGTCTGGAATGACATGAAGAAACAGAACAAACTGAGACAGACTAAATCCAGAAGAACTGTGGCAACATCTCCAAGATGCTTCAAGAAACCTACCTGCAAAGCTACAGTGCTGTTAAAAGTTTTAGACACTTGTGTAAAAATGCAGTAACATAAGGATGCTGTCAAAAATAATGTCATAAACAAATTTTCTTTATCAATTAAGTTCTATTAAGTAAATTAAATCATCATTTGGTGAGAGCATCCTTTGCGTTTAAAGCAGCTTTTGCCCGCGGTGCACTTGAGCAGAGTTTCTCAGGAGCTTTGCAGGAAGGTTTCTTTGAAGCATCTTGGAGACAGTTCTTCTGGATTTAGTCTGTCCCATTTCAGTGTACAAAACAATCATCGCAAAATAGCAGCAGCAACATTTATGAAACCAGAGAGTGAGCCTGTAATACCAGGATGACATAATTAAATAATAGTACACATAATATTGAATTGAGTTTTAACATTTTATTAGCCAACCAAATGCAAAGCTGCAGCGCCGACTGCAGTTACCCAGATGGGCCTGTGTTATTAGCTTTTACTGGTTGTTATCGGGGAATAACATACCTTGGAATGTGGTGACGGACCAATCAGAATCGAGTATTCCACAGAGCCTTATAATAAAACATAATAAAGCATCAATAGTATTTCCAGCCATGCTGTCTTCAACACTTGCTTACATTAACAAACACATAAGTAATATACTGTGAATTAACAATGTTTAGAGTCCACACCCTGAGACTGTCTGAAATCACACCCGCTACCCTCATTCACTATTCCCTACATTAGTGACTAATATAGTTCATATAAAACAGACTGTTTCAAAGCAGCTTCTCAAAGATAAACAGGAAAATAGCTAAATGAATTATGGAAACACAACTATGGAGACAGTTCAGATTAATTTTAGATCAAGTCAGTTCGGATCAATAACTGTGAATTTGAAACAAGTTAAGCTGTAAGTAGTTCTACCAAAGGCAACAATATCATTATTCAGCTCAAGTCGATGTTGCATTCAACTGTAAACGTTTTTTTTTTTTTTTTTTTGGCTTATATAGGTTATATCTATATGAAGATCTGTGTAATTTAAACGTGTAGATACATTATTATGTATTGTGCACATGCTCATGTTTGTTCAGATATGTTTGCATATTACCATAGTACCTTGGTTCTGTGAGGCATGACATTTCGTTCCTCTATATGGCTCCACATATGGCAGAATTACAATAAAGATTACTTGTCTTTACTTGACTTCAATTGAAAGCAGCTCTAAAAAAGATAATTGTCCCATCATCCAGCTTAATTCAAGTTTCAGTTTAAGATTTGTTCTCATGTGATGGTGTCAGTCACTGCGGCCATATACATAAATTACTGGAGGTTAAGTTTCCCCTAAAGTTAAGGAACCCAAACTCCAACAGACAACAGAAATGGAGAAAAACCCTTGGGAGAAACCAGATTCAGTTGGGGCAGTTCAGTTCTCCTCTGGACGAAGCAAACAAACACATGATATTGATCAAGGTACATCACTCTGGCATTAGGTGGGAAAGGGAGAATTGTAGTCTGTCCAGCAGGTGGAAATATAAAGGTACAGCTCCGCTCCCAGGGAAAAGATGGATGAATACTTTAAATATGTAGCTCATACGTGTCTGTATCATCTTTGAGAGGTTTCTACACTTTAATTGGAGTAAAATTGGCAAATTCAGTTGCTTGGACATCATTTGGAAAGGCACCAATCTCTCTATATATTAGGACTGTATATATAAATGTAGAAACCTTTTTAAAAGGGTTATTTTAAAGCTATCTGGACACTCTTGTGGTGATTTCAGTGGCTTTAGACACTTGGATTTGTTGAGGTACAGTCCATCTTCCAGTGGTGCTTCAAGGATTTCAGTCCACCAGTCTGTGTGCTGTCTGGTAGGAGGGATGATTTTTTTCTTCTTCTATATATATATATATATATATATACACAATATATATGAATAACATCATAATAAAATAAATTCTACACTTAAACTGAAACATTTAAAACAAACAAAAGGAATGAAATTTACACTGCACTTCAACAAATATGATGTATTACTAAAGTTTGTTGTTAAAACACCATTTCTATCCATGTTTTCATTGCATGGATCAAAAGTCAGTATTGTTTTTGGAGCCTCTGAAAACTGTCTGCAGGTTTGTCAGTGAGGAATACATTGTTAACTCTAGCACACTAGATATGGTATTATTAATTAATAAATATTTTGCTGGTAATTAACTTCTTAGAATATATGTAGCAAACATTCTGAAAACATTATTTCACACAGCTTTGTGCTTTTTATAAAACAAAATCCTAACATTTATATTAGAGCTGCAAAGTATTTTATATTTGTGTCTTGCCTTTTTGGACTACAAAGCGAAGTATTAAGTATAAATTATTAATATTTAAATACAGTAAAATAATAGTAGTATAATATTGCATGATTATATTAAAAACATCAATGGTTATATTAAATATAAAATGGCTTTTGAAATGTAAATAAGAAGCATTAAAATTGAACTCAAACAGTAATATTCAAGTAACGAATGAAAATTGATTGAGTGATGGAATAATGTCTCACTTAAGTTTAATGATCAATTAAGTGTTTCCAAAACCACTGAATCTAAAATATTAGTACCATAAAGTGGAACACAGCACTCATGAAGCAATTTGTAATTTTCAGTTGTTTGTAATTAAGCGCTTTAAGATTAGTGTCGATACAAAATAACGAAAGTAGAAAGAAAAATACAATTCTGACAATATACATATTACAATCTCACACTGAAAAATAAACAAATCAAAATATACAGTAAATGCCTGAGTTAAATTTTTCTAACTGGTAAAAAGATCAAGAAATATTTTAATTAATTAATTTTTTTCTGCCACCCATCTCTGTCTTTCCATCACATAAAATGCAGACTCTTTCCAGGTCATCTCTTTCTGAATGTCCTGAGGTTGGGCAAATGGAGGACAATAAACATTTCCCTGCTACGCCAGAAAAGCATGTGTGTATTTGAGGACTGTTTGGACCCTGCTTCAGTTCCACTTTACAAAATTTACAAAATCTACACAAGCGACGATGTGTTCAATTTCAGGCCTTTTACATTATTGCTGTCCTTTCTCCTCCACCTGTTTATTTGTGGGCTTTTAAAAAAACTCAGTTTCCATAAAGTCTTGGAATGGTATTCTGGGGTTTGTTAGTCCTCCATCACTGTAAGCATTAAAAATATTTGTGGAACAGTAGAAGTACCTGACAGGGCCTTGCTGATTAAAAAAAGTGGATAGAGGAACCATCAGTCTCATAGCGAGAGTTTGGCTGTCCACGAGCATGACAAGTCTTTGTTTGCTTCTTCTTCTGCTCAGGTTGTTGTTGTTGTTGATGCTGCTGCTGCTGCCACTCCACAGTTCTCTCAGTAGTCTCATGAGTTAGGGCTGTGGTCAGAGCAGGTGCTGGTGGGTTTACATCTGCAGGCTTCATTGTTACCACTAGCACACTGGTTGTTTCACTGCCCTTTCTCATCGAGTACCAGAGTTGCTGTCTCCCAAGAAGTTCCTCTTTAGTGGTGTTTAATGAAGATCTGGTGTTCAGCTGTTTGGCCAGGTGCTTGTCATACTGTGAAATGTACAGATTTGTGGTCGAAGATTTTGCTGTTTGGATCAGCAGAGGAATTGCGGACTATTGCTGCTTACTCCTGAGAATATCCTTCTTCCCATGGTGTTTATTAAGAAAGCAGTCAATGGCCTCCTTCATTGGAGATGTCCAGCATTTGTGGTCCAGTACATACACCATAACACCAGTCTTCACAGGTCCAGTACAAATCAAATCAAATCACTTTTATTGTCACATCACCACAGCACATGTGCCTTGATGAGTGAAATTCTTGAGAGCGTGCTCCATACAGTGCAGAAACAATTAACATATAGACAGTACCATTACATACTTACAGACTTATACAGATGACAATGTGCAATATGCACATACATACTCAGTACACACAGTGTACTATTAGATATACTTACAGTTATCGATACACATTATACACGGTATGTACACATTCTACATTATGTACACATATATACACATACACACAGTAATATGCAAAGGTGCAGTAGATTATACATGAGCTGGATACGCAAATGTCATGGATGTGCATTGGATGGTATCCGGTGGTAGCAGACAGATTGATGTGTTAGTGCAGTGTGTACGTGTAGTCTGGTTTGAACTGTGGAGTTAAAGGGATCCCCGGGTATTAAGACATGTATAGCTTAATATAAAGTAAATGATGTATCTTATTTAAATATGTAGTAGAAAACCCATGAAAATGTATGTTATTTTAAAAAATCGACATCGATTTTGGACTTTGGGGGGGGTGCCATTATTTCATGTGCACAGTACATTCTGCGTCAATGACGTCATATGGTTGCACTCATTGAGCTACTGGTGCTTATTTCAATAGTCTTTGCCTTTTTACCCAACACAATTCAGACTACACAACTCAGGAAATAAAATACTGATACGATACCACATCGTGTGGCTTTTGGTTGTTATTTTCAGTCAAAGGGCATCAAGAGCAGCAATGTGAGACTGCTTTCCCTAGCGATAATAGGAGGAGAAAAGCATGGGAAGATGCCTGTGGACAAATAAAACTTCATAAAAACCCGCTTCTTTTTTCGCTCCACTTTAGCCCTGATGCCTTTGAGTCTTTTAATAGACCACAGCTAATGAAAGAGCTTACAAACAACTGAGACAAGAAATGCTAGATGCCATCTGTTAGGATGTAAACATGCCCATGCTAATCATTACTTGCGGCCGCTAGAGGAGCTCTTCAGCGCGGACTTCCCTCGAGATCCGGGGTGTTTAGACTCCTTGTGGGGAAAGATCGATGGTACAGCATTTAGCTTAAACCTATACTTATATCCATCACCACCTGCAAGCTCTTTCAGTAGCTGTGGTCATCATATCAGTATTTTATTTTCTGAGTCGTCTATTCTGAGCTGGGTTGTGGTAAAAATAGCAACAGGTAGTGCTAGTAGCTCACCGAGTGCAACCATTTTACGTCATCAGAATAATGGCGCCCCCCATAGTACAACATATGTATAAAACGATCTGAATTTTTAAAATAACATAAATCTTTGATGGGTTTTCTACTACGTGTTTCAGTAAGACACATCATTTACGTTATATTAAGCCATACAAGTCTTTATACTCAGGGATCCTTTTAAAGTGCAGTGCGTGGCATATTGTAAAGTGGGAGTGTGCTGTTGGGTGTATTAGTTCTGACTGTTCATTAGCCTGATAGCCTGAGGGAAAAAGCTATCCCTCAGTCGGCTAGTGCGGGATCGGATGCTGCGGAGACGTCTTCCTGAGGGCAGCAGAGAGAACAGTCTGTGGGACGGGTGGCTGGATTCATCGATGATCCGCCGGGGTTTCCTTATACACCCCCTGGTATAGATATCCTGGAGGGAGGGAAGCTCACCTCCAACAATGTGGCGGGCAGTTCGCACAACCCTTTGCAGAGCTTTGCGGTTGCCAGTGGTGCTGTTTCCATACCAGGCAGGTTTAGAATGATCTGAGGATGCTGGGGCTCATTCCAAACTTCCTCAGCCGTCTCAGAAAGAAGAGGCGTTGATGTGACTTCTTCAGCATTGCATCTGTGTGAGCTGACCATGTGAGATCCATGTGATGTGAATGCCGAGGAACTTAAAGCTGTTTACCCGCTCCACAGGTGTCTTGTCGATGGTGATGGGTGTGTGTTCTCTGCTCTGTCTCCTGAAATCCACCACCAGCTCCTTGGTCTTGTTGATGTTGAGTGAGAGGTGGTTCTCCTGACACCATTTAGTCAGGGTACTCACCTCCGCTCTGTAGGCCGTCTCATCGTTGTCAGTGATCAGGCCTATCACCGTTGTGTCGTCAGCGAATTTGACGATGACGTTGGAGCTGTGAGTGGCTGCACAGTCATGTGTGTACAGGGAGTACCGGAGTGGGCTGAGGACGCAACCCTGCGGAGCACCAGTGTTGAGGGTCAGCGGAGATGAAGTGTTGTTGCCCATTCTGACCATCTGACTTCTGCCTGTCAGAAAGTCCAGGATCCAGCTGCACAGAGATCTGTTTAGTCCTAGAGTCTGGAGCTTCGCAACCAGTGTGGCAGGCACTATGGTATTGAATGGGGAGCTGTAGTCTACAAACAGCATTCTCACATAGGCATTCTTGTTTCTGTGGAACGGTTGCTGCGATACGCAAATTGCAGCGGATACAGTGAGGCAGGCAGCACAGAGCAGATGTAGTCTCTGATGAGTTTCTCAAAACACTTGCTGAAGATGGGTGTCAGAGCAACGGGCCTCCAGTCATTCAAGCATGTGATTTTATTTTTCTTTGGTATGGGCACAATGGTGGATTTTTTTAAGCATAAGAGAACCACAGACAGAGAGTCCGGTGAAAGTATGGGTGAAAGCCAGCGTGGGCAGAGATAACATATATGTAGTTCCTACATATAGGATAAAGATTTAATCCATTTCTGCATTCTAAAAATTTCTAACATGTGTTTGTCAAAAACTTACCTGGCTCTGACTGAGGCTCCACATGGGAACCACGAGATGAGGACAGCGAGGGCACAGGCAGTGTCCCAGTAGTGTCTGCAACAAGTTAAACATTTAGTCTTATGTATAAGCAGAGAAAAAATCTGGAGAGAAAAACAATGAGCTTGTATTAACTTCAATTAATCACTGACTCACTTTATTCGTTCAAAAACATGGATTCATGTGTATCGAAACACCGCTGTGTGTTGCTGGGAGATACAACACTTCTGCTGTGGCTTTGATTGAAACTTCGTCAGTGAACTTGAGCAAAAGCAGTCAATAATGTATTACACTGCGAACTTTGTGTCTGCCTCACTTACAATGAAGAACTTCCATGCCGACGATGTGTTTATATGTGAATGTGAACGTAAAGGCCAAAGTATACTTCATTTTCTATGCATACGCGAGGGACAGCGTACAGTGTGCGTGACGCGAAGTTCGTCATCAGAGTAGTACCTTGTAAACACAGGTCGCACATTTAACTCTCTTGCAGTACTTAGTTTATCCACAAGGTAGCCGAAGAAAAACTGCATAAACAGAACAAACTGGAATGCAAGTTAGCTACAGCGACAATAGAGGCCTACATAGATGAGAGATTGCACAAAGAGGTTAGAAAATATCCTCATTTGTACAACTGTAGCATGAAAGAATACAAAGAGATTTATATGGGTTTTAACTTGTGACGAGAGATTGCGCAAACACTGGCCCTTGTTAGGCCAGGATTGGTGCAAAGCGCATGCGTCAAATGTCTGTGTACGCGTAGGAGTCAAATGAAGTATAATTTGCAAGGCTGTGAGTATGACTGTATGCGTACAATACTGTTTGCGTAAAAAAATGAAGTATACTTTGGCCTCAAGTGTGCCGTCAAAACTGACCAGCTCGGAGGGTCAGCTCATGAGACGAGGTGTATTCGATTTGAATACACCTTTTGCTGCTTCAAGTCGAACCAAGAAAGGGACTTTGGTCAAACACACTTGTGGTCTCACTCCAGTCTATGAGCTTGCAATTTCACTCTTTCATATAAATGACATTCTCTGTTCACATAAATTACATATTTTGATGCAAAACGGTGAATTTCACTGAAAAGCGACTAGTTGAGCAGATAACTCGATATGTAGAATTTGAATCCTTTGTTCCACTTGTTTGTTAGAGCAGGGGACCAGGCATCAATGATACGAGGTGCATCGCTGATGCTTACTTTAAGCAGAGTTGGGTGATATCTAGTATATATTGACATTTTGGGCGATGTGAAGGCAAACCAGAAGCTGATATCCCAACTTCTGCTGACAGCGGAAGTTTGTCACTACCCTTGTGCACAGAGCCCATATAGCATTTAAAATGGTTCTATGAATTTGCACTTATCTTCATCTGATATAAATCTCTCTGAAAATACAGGACTGTCAGTGCACACAACAACTGAAGCCAGTGGAAGCAGGACAAATGGCTTGAAACAACATCGGGCCGGAAAATCACTGATATCACCCATACATCACATCTATTTGATGTCTGCATTTTCATCTGCAAGATGTATTTTTAGAATGTTTGCTCATCTGCAAAATGTCTATGTAAGGTGTTTATGATTTAGAATGTTTGTAAAACTGACATCTTAAAGACGTTTATCAGATGTTTGTACACAGCAGACGCTTTCCAGATTAAACAATCTTTAAAAGACATCTTGCAGACTTATGTGTGCTATCTGGGATACAGTTAAAAATGATACAACATTAAACAACTTCTAATGTTATGTTCTGGAAAACATACTGATTAAAATAGTTTTTTGTATTCACACTTAACCTTTTGTTTTCAACTTAACTTCATTGTAAATATTGTATAAAATACACAAACACACAAACCTTTTATAACATTCATTCACACTTATGCATTAGCAATAGCATTGATGGTGTCAGATTCGGTAAGTGGCTAGGCTCTAGGTACCTCGAAAGCGTTTGAAAACATAAGGAACTGATGTCATACACCGATCGGTCTGCACATGCAAACAAAGCCAAATCCTATATATTTTAGGCAATATTGAAATCCTGGTCAGGATGTGTCTGGGAAAAATGGCACGTATGGTCACCCTATTATACACCCTATTATAATGTCATTAATTTCAGATACCTGGCAACTGGTGACTCTACACCACCACTGCTTCTAGTTACAGAGTGGGCATCTCCACTGTGGCAGGCATTGTGCCAGATGTGTCCAAGGCCATTTGGGACAGCCTGGTGGATGAATTTTTGCCTGTACCAAAGACTTCTGATTGGCAGGAGATCGCCCTTGGCTTCAAGGAGAGGTGGAATTTCCCCAATTGTGTGGGTGCAATGGATCGGAAGCATGTGGGAATCCAGGCACCACATAATTCAGGTTCTCAGTATTTTAATTACAAAGGAACATACTCTGTTGTACTTCTGGTGGTTGTGGATGCAAGGAATCTTTTTTAGGGTGGTGGATGTTGGAGTTCTTGCTGCCTCTTTTGCTGTTGGACCGTTGCTGCCACTGCTTTTGGACAAGCCTGACTGGAAGAGAAGCTGCATCTCCCAGAAGATGCTCCTCTCGCAGGCACTGATCACCTGGGGCCCATGCATCATGTCTTTGTTAGAGACGAGGATTTTCCCCTCAGGTAAGTTATACCGATTGCACCGAATGTTCTAATGTCTATGTTTGTGTGTGTGTGAGTAAATAATTTTTTCCCCCACTGTAGCCAGATGGCCCCACCCATTCTGGCGGCCTTCGTTGCCACAGGCTCGTGCAGCACTGCTGCTGAGTCATTGGTTCATTTTTAACAAACTGTAGGGGAATTTACAGTTAAAACCCAAGGATCAGGTGTGTTGAATGAAGACCAGGAGTCAGAGATGCAGTCAACTTAAGAAAAATTTACTTAAGAAAATAGTTTGCAGGTTCACCAGCAGAAGACAGCTTCAATACTCGACATGGAGTTTGTAGGCCGCTCTGCATACAACTTACAGACACCAATAATTGTACTCTAACAGAGGTCACTGATTCTCACCTACGTCTTGGAATAAATGACCCAAATAAGAATTTTCACAGTATACTGTCGTCTGAACAAGTACGTAACAAATCTGCAATGCTTGTTCTGACCAGCTGAGGAAAAAAGCATTACCATAAATCATGCAGAGCAGTGATACGGTTTCTCTCCAGTGTGGATCCTCTCGTGTCTTTTCAGGTCTCGTGACTGAATAAATCTCGTCACAGTGTGAACATTTATAAGGTTTCTCTCCAGTGTGGATCCTCTCATGTGTTTTCAGATATGTTGATCGATTAAATCTCTTGTTACAATGTGAACACTTGTAAGGTTTTTCTCCAGTGTGGATCCTCTCATGCAGTTTTAAACACTTTGCTGAAGTAAAAGTCTTTTCACACTCAAAGCACACACATTCACCCTTCGTATGAACTGTCAGGTGTCCCGTCAGGTCTGAAGACCACAAAAATGTTTCATCCCACTGATCACATGTGTACAGTTTCTCTCTAGTGTGGATGTTCATGTGTTCTTTAAGGTTTCCTGATTGTGTGAAACTCTTCCCACACTGATCACAAGTGTACAGTTTCTCTCCAGTATGAACTCTCATGTGACGACCAAGAAGTGTTTTGCGTGTGAAACTCTTTCCACCCTGAGTGCAGATGAAAGATTTCTTGGCTCCTCTGTTCATTAAATCTTTCTGTTTTGTTTGAGAGCAACTCAAATGTATTTCTCCAGTTTTGACATTATTTTCCTCCTCAACTCCACTTGATTCTTCATTCTCCACTATTAACTCTGAAATAAAATAAAAGATTCATTTTCAGTAACTTCTAAAAAGCTGAGAAATGTGAACATAAGTTAACCCTGATGGCTCCAGACTAACATTTGAGAGCAGTAAGTATCACATTTGCATATTCACGGTTCCCTGACATTGGTTAATGGTCATATGGCCTGCAAACATAAAATATTACTTATTTTTTTAGTAAGTGAATTACTTTGATTATTTAAAATGTATATTTTAATTTTACATTCTTATGATTTAATTACATGTTTGCCTTTCATTAAACTCACAAACCCCCTGTAGTTCCTTTACAAACCCCAGTTTGGGAAACCAATACAATATAATGTAATGTTTAATGCACTTGATGTTGTTAATTACAGTGAAAGGAATATATTTTCACACTTTTTGTATTTTTACATCATTATGGTACAAGATCATCCTGTTTAAATCAATGTGATAAACGAGTTAGTTCAAAAGTAATCTGATTATATTACCTAAACTGTGTAATGTAATGGATTACGTTACTGACTACATTTTTGTCATGTAATTGGAATCAGTAACAGATTACAGTTTGTAAGTAATCTACCCAGCTCTGAGCGCCACTAAGTTCTACAAATGGTGGCACCAGAAGCAGATTTGGTAGCGCTGGGTAGATCCCGGCACGGCCTCAAATATAGGTCCTATCCCGGTTCTTGTCTGATGCCTTATGAGCATTCTTGACCCTACTCCGACCTGAGCCCATCTTTTTTCCCCTCTTCTCTCAAAACAGCTTATACTACTGTTTCAGCTAATAAAATAGTTTGGTTTTGTATGCAATGGCAAAGTAATTATAAGCATTTTTTGTTTGTTAACTCTTTCCCTGATTTTGACGAGATATCTCGTCAATTAAGAGACAACGCTTCCCCGCCATTGACAAGTTTTTACGGTAATCTGACTTTAGCACAATATTGAGGTCTACTCTTCCGGCGCAGTGTTGCCGCTCTCGGTGTCTGTTCTGAGCAGCGAGTGGCAGAGAAGCAGCGTATTCAGTTAGCCGTAACCAAAGAGTATAGAAGCCCAAGAGGCGAAACTCAATAGAACGCTCCATAGCAACAGTTGCGCCCATGACATGACTGTGCCGCCGCCATTTTGCACTGAAAACTACACAAAAACGCCGTAGAATAATAGGAGCCAGTCGCGCTTGACCAACTTACAATTAGACATTTTATATATGTATGTATGTAATACTTAAATATAAAGATTATAGATAGGTCCCCTCCACCAATTGACTAGACTGCTTCATACTGCTTACTGTTTGCCAAGTAAAAAGATAAAATTACTGCAAACCCTTTACATACCCATATCCATGTACTGTGTACATTTTCCTCGTTAAATTAAAAACTTAAGGTCATGAAATTACCAGATGTGATGTTTGGTAGTGATTTAATAGAGGTAGACACAGTCATATATATTTATTCACAATGTTTATTTAAAAATAAATAAATAAAATAAATGGCACACATTCATAACATTTATAAAAAAAAGTTCAAATATCACAAAATATGAACAACTTGCAAACATTGTATCAAGGACTCCACCAACTATTGTTAATTTTCTGTAATTTCTGTCATGTATCAAGTGCACACATTTAACTGAAAATAGCAATAGACCAAATTCACATAAGCAATAGAGATCAAAACCAGCAGCAGCAATTGTGTTGTGTTAGAGAAGAGATTATAAGACAGATGATATTTCTGTACTGTATCAAGTGCCCACATTTAACATTAACTGTAAATAGTAATAAAGGAATAAATTGGAAGTGGTAGTAAAAGATCAAAACGATCAGCAGCAATTGTGTGTTCGTGTGAGAGAGAAAAAATCCTAAGACATAAGAAAGGAGTAGAAGTGGAAGAGAATGACTGTGGTACACGTGTGTGTGAGAAAAAAGGTTAAGAATTTACTGATGAGTTATTGTGGAGGTATTCAAAGACTTTTATATTGAAGGTTTTTTTTTTAAAACGGGGACCGGAAGTGAAGTGAGCGAGACAAGCGCGAGAAGAAGAAGAGAAAAAAAATTAGTTTTCTGGTGACTTCTTTGACGATATGTAAACAGCATTAGACAAGCGTCGAGGTGAGCTGCCAAGAAGCTGGACCGAGCTTGTGCTGTCGTGAGTCTGACTGAGCCTTATCGCCGAGAAATTTAACTGCGCGTCTGTGGTATACCAGGAGGGGCATTGCTCATCGTGCTAGCTGAGACGGTGTGTTGGCACGAGTGTTCGTCTTCTACGGAAGGGAGCCGAGATACTGCAAGTTTTCTTCACTGCTGTTTAACCACAGTTGATATTCTGAAGAAATATACAGACGTTATTTGTTGTTTTTGAAGCAAAGCTGCTTGGATCGAGTGATTTTGCTACTGTTGTTCGAGTCAAAATCCTCGTGTGTCGTTTTTGATGCAATAGTGCCGCCGTGTGGACACAAACGGCATTGCGAACGCATTGACGCTCTTCTTTTGACGATATTTTTCCCTCTATTTTTCATAGTTTATTTTTGGACATTTTGCAGTATTTTCACTTAGAAACTTTAAAATTCTTTTTGGATGGACTTGAGAACTGAAAACTGAGTTTGCTTGAGTGAATGAATCCGAATTACCGTGTTTTTTCGAACGGACTGTCTCGCCTACCGGAAACGTTTGTAGAAAAATATACATTTTTTTTCTCTTATTATTTATTCCTGAACATTATTTTTCCTGTGTTTAAGGAAAAGGAAGAGACTTTGTGTTTTTGAACAGGTGGCTATTTGTTTGATCTAATTACCCTGCCATATCTGAACACTCCAGCACCAGCCCAGTTCTACTGTGAGGTAAAACTTTAAGTCTGGGATTGTGAATCTGACTCAGGCATGTGAACTGACATGAAAAATATCTGATGTGGAATGAAACATCTGTAATGTACTTTTGAGTGAACTGAGTACCATTTGAGCATTCTGTCAGAGCTGTTGTTGTTTTTCTATTTTTGTTTGAGTATTATTGTTGAAAGAAAAGAAATCTAACAAAAGTTTGAATCTGAACAAAACTTCGTTTTATTTTTTTTGTTTGTACATTGCTTGGTGGAATCATAAGAAATCATAAGAGAAGTGAAACAAAGAGTTTATTTCATGATTATTGTTTTCTTTATTTTCTTTATTATCTACTAAGCCTTTAGGACATAAGTGTAAAACTTCTGTTATCTTGGAGTAGGGGCATTCCTACTGTCTTGTGGGCTGATAGAGGGGAAGAGGGGTTAAGCAACGCCATTATACTCTGGGTAGCCACCGTGGATGTTATTAAGTTCCAGAGCCTCAATCCTTATCAGTCGCTGCTACAAAAGACAAATGCATGATTAACGAGACAGATAAAAACATACTTAAATAAAAAAGTACTGGAATTAATTGTACTAGGGGGTGAGGACCTAGATCTTGTCAATCCCTAGTCGTCCAAGATATATTGAAGCAGAAGTTAAACTCACCCCTACATTGTAGTGAAATTCCCCGCTACATTATCTTTAAAAAAAATTCCTGTTACGTTTCTGATTAGGCTGAGAGATGCGCCGATTTTGGGTGCGCAATATATGATGAACTCTTATCCTGTTAAATAATTTCACTAAATACACAAGCGATCTATTGCACTCTTCCTTCCCTGCACTCACTGACAACCTCCATGCCACTGGTAAATAATTTCTTTCCCACTTTTCTTTTTCGCACACTGCTTGCGTTTCGCCCACTTGCTCTCTCGCATCTTCTAGCGACTTTCAGCAGCGTTCAGTCCAGAATGGCGGCAGCGCCTCCGCAGCGCCATCTATAGACTGTTGCCCGTATCACTACAGAGTTTCGCCTCTTGGTATTCTATACTCTTTGCTGTAACGCAGCAAAATCATCAATAAATCATTTACAAAACAGCGTTTCCAAGCACCTGTCGCTTACTGACTGTTTAGAGTTTTAAATATGAACATAATTCGTCTGTTAATATGTGCATAGTTTGTTACTCAGACGTAGGCAGTGCGCTGAATGAAACAAAACAGTAATATAGCCAAAACCACAGCATATAGTCACTTTTTAGTGTAAGTTAGCTGTATATTGATTTGATCAGACGATGTCGCGATTATTAATCAGGATTTAAGGAGTATGAGAGTGATTCCTGGTTAATGTAGTAGGGTTTACATTTATACGGAACAACTGCCATGCTTCGCTCGTTTGTGTCTCTCCAGGAAAAAAAAAAAAAAAACATATTGCGCTCCCCTCGCACGGTCGTAGCTCATCTTCTCATGGGCGGGCAAAGCAGAGAAAGGGGAGGTAACCTTTCGCCGTATGACGACATAAAGAGAAGATTCCAGATCGGGCCATCTAGGCTTTCATTTTCTCAAAGGTGAAGCAGGATACCCAGGGCTCGGTTTACACCTGTCGCCATTTCTAGCCACTGGGGGACCATAGGCAGGCTAGGGGAACTCATATTAATGTTAAAAAATCTCATAAAGTGAAATTTTCATGCCATGGGACCTTTAAGGGGAGAAATTATTTCATATGCTGCCTATAAGAGAAAAATGATGAATAAAAGAAGGCCTAAGCTCTCTAAATTTTTAGCAGACATCCAGTTTAATTGTGTCAACTCGACAAATTCAGACCTCTTTGTTAAATTGTTGACAACAAAGGCAGAGTTTGATCTACTTGCTACAAAAAAAGTTGCTTGCTCATCAGCTGCGTCAATCTGCGGCCTCACACTTTATTACTCAAATCTCCACTCCCACTGGACCTTCAGTTAACCCACTAACTATTAACAACCAGTTCAGAGATTTTTACGCTTCTTTATATACCTCAGAAAACATGGTTGAAGAGGCTCAACTCGATAATTTTTTTAAATACAATTTGATGGATTTGTTCACTGCTACATATTTAAGTGTTTTTGTTGTTATCCTGTGTTCTTGAAAAAAGAACCTCTGAAGTTTGGGCAAAAACTCGTGGACGTGATGTGTTTTTGTTTCTTATTTTTTTCATATGGTGATTGTAAAACACGTAACACCTCGCTTACATGATTTTATGGTAAAATTTGTTATTTTTTTATGTTAATCCAGTCAATATCGATCAAGAACAATACACTGTGGCTTTAATTCAGCGTAAGCGGCACAGCAAAAATAGACTCAGCGCCGAAACGATCATGGCACTGCTGCTCACGCGACGCTCCTGCTCCCGGTGTGAATGTACTCATTTGTTAACATGCACGCCGAAAAAAAATACGCGCTGCTCACGCTTGTGGTGTGAAACGGGCATCACATTCAGTAGACTATTAGGGGGCAGCCCTAGTCGGGTGAAAGCAACTGCTGTAGGCAGAGTTTATTTTGCACGTCAGCATGATATCAGAGCAGATTAAACAGCTTTTATTCATCTATTTCATATACTAAAATGTTACTCAATCCTAGCAGTGAACTTTGACATTTAAGTATTAAATGAGATAACTTTTTAAATGCTGTTTTTACATCAGACCACTGAAATAGGAGTAAAAAATGGCCATTAAAAAACCTTTTCAAAAAGAAAATGAAATGAAGCAATTAATGAAGCTGAAATCCTTTCAAAAAAGAAAGCTGCTGGAGGGCAGACAGTGTACAAAACAGTTCACAATAGTTAAGCTTTGAGAATGAAAACCAACCTGTTTGTTCTTCGTGTTTGACACTGAATACTTCTTAAATCTTCATGTCTTCACTTTCCTCTTTAATAAACTCCATCTTTGTTTGTTCTTCAGTATCTTCACGTGTGACCCTGAATGTTTCTTCAGTCTTCACATCTTCACTCTCCTCTTTAACAAACACCAATCTTTGTTTGTTCCTCAGTATCTTCATGTTTGACTCTGAACGTTTCTTCAATCTTCATGTCTTCACTCTCCTCTTTAATAAATGCCATCATTGATTGTTTCTCAATATCTTCATGTTTGACTCTGAAAGTGTTCATGCCTTCACTCTCCTCTTTAACAAACACCATCTTTATAGCAGTGTCATGTGGCTCTCAGTTAGTCCAAGAGGAGTTTTGTCTGTGTGTCTGAACACTTTGTCCTGTTTAAGATCAGAGTAATTAACAAAGAATAGAAGAGTAAATCTCTGGGTGCATCTCAATCAGTGCCCTAGTTCAGTAGTCAGTAGCAGTACACTGGGAAGGGAGTCAGAGTGATAGTTAATGGACATAAATAATCTGATTAGACAAACTTTTAAAACCCAAATTACTATTCAGTTTTGATTAACATCAGGTATTTTATGGAGCTTATCATATGCTTTGAATTTGAATTGTGTAAATTTGAATGTTTGACAAGCGTCATTTAACAAAACTGATTATTATGTGGCATTTAACATAGTTCTGAATTTCATTTTTTTTTTTTTTACTTGAATAATGAACATTTGAAATTTAACACAATTGAGTTTTGATGGCAGTTTTTTTTAAATAGACATGTATTTTAATAGACAACAGTGGATATTTTGTTCTGAATCCTTTGAGTGCAAATATCCAGTTTTTAAAAATACAGCATCAAGTTTTCAAGATGAAGAAGAAATTCGGAATATCAAATTCAATATTTAAAATTCAAAGCGCAGAAATTCAGATCGTACAGAAAGTAGGTCAGAGGTCATCCACAGGGAAGTGTAGATGATCTCCGAGAAGTCGAACTAAGCATTTACCACGACCGGGAGGGGACGTGTTTGGTTCAATTAGGCTAGTTTTGTCGTGGCCACGACATATTAACTCATGGGAGCGTGATTATATGTCGCGATTTATATCATGTCTACGTGTGGCATTTAGCACTGAGTGAATTCTGAATGCTTGAGAGGTGGCAGCCTTGGATTACCTATTTATACCTGTATTAATGTCTTAATATATTAATATTAAACTTATCTTAACCATTTTGCACACGCGAGCATTATCTGATTGGCTCCTCCCGACCGCAGATGCAGGTTTACGAGCCACTTTTTCCTGTGTTTTTCAGTCAATTTTTTTGACTTTTCCTCCCTTATGAACAACACATTTTCATACACGATAAAAGTTCTGTGTTTTGGTTTGACCGATTTGAGCATCCATAAACAACACAAAACACAGGCATCTTGAGTTTCTGCTACTGATTCATGTGGAGAAAAAATAAGTTCCCGCCCTTCAGCAGCATTTCGCGCCACAGCAGTGACGTCATGTGCAAACAGCCAATTGACTCAGAGTTTTGAAAGATCACTACACAGTTTTCTAAGTAGCCGATGAAGTGCTTCTTATTCCCAAAAAATACAAAATGGAAGAAAGAGTTAAAACTGAACACAATCTTGCTACTCAAGCTGTGTATGACCATCATATATATTTGCTTCGTTTTCATTTTGCATTTACTTGAACTTTTACTTTCAATACTTAAGTATGTTTAAGATTTAAAAAAAAAAAAAAAAAAAAAAGTTTTCGTACTTAAGTACAATAAATATCACATACTTTAAGACTTTTGCTCAAGTAATATTCTAAACGGTGACTTCAACTTCTACCAAAGTCATTTTCTGGTAAGATATCTGTACTTTTACTTGAGTATGGCTTTCAGGTAATTTATACACAGGGCGTGAAATCAGACGCACTTTATCTCAGGGATTTCCTACATTGAAAATTTTTTGGCAGCCGCCAGAACGAATTTTTGTCCCGCCAAAGCCGTATATGATCGGTTCATGTGATTTCCGAGCGATGTAAATGACGGCTGCGCATGTTAACTGAGAGCAGAGAGCCCTTACCCGAGCAATCTCTCTGACCCTGTTTACACCTGCTCATTTCATGCGTCTTCTCTGGATGGACAGGTATCTGATCGTGAAAAGACCAGGGCCCGTATTTGTCAAGCCTCTAAGAATTACTCTCAAGAACACTGCTAAGAATTGACTTAAGTGAAAAAAAATTCTTGGCTCAAAGCTGCGATTAAAAGTTAGTTAT